>JZKD02S2144622.1:10067-20318 GCA_000966675.3 Picea glauca
TTTACATCAATTTGATTTGGTCATAAAGTATAATAAGGGAATCAAAAATAAGTTGGCAGACATGCTTTCATGGCCACCCACATCCAAGATTACAACTTTGGGAAATCTAATGCACGTGGAGCCTTTTACCCATTATGCATACAAAGAGGCATACACAGAATATGAGGACTTCAAGGAGGTGTTTTAGTAACTACATGGCCAAATTCATATATAATAAGGTGACAAAAAGGATTACTATCATTTCTATAATGGTTTACTCTACAAGGTTGACAAGCTATGTGTCCCTGAAGGTGAATGACTGTAGCTTATTAGAGAGGCTCACACCTCCAAGGTTACAAGACATTTTTGTGTTGGGAAGATAGTTTCCAATTTACAAAGGTATGTGTACTGGCCCATAATGCAAGAATATGTAGCACAATATATTAGAGGATGTGTACTTTGTTGTACCAGCAAGCCTAGTAACAGGAAGCAAGGTCTATACCATCCCTTACATGTACCCACTCGACCTTGGGAAACCAAATTTCTCAATGCATTTTGGACTACATTGTGGAAGAAGAAGGACACTAAGTTGAAGATGTCTACAACATTCCATCCACAAACAGATGGGTAGACAGAAGTAGTCAACAAGACTTTGGTGCATCTTTTGAGGGGTTACAATCAAAAGAATCTGAAGACTTGGGATGAAAATTTTATCTATATACAACACTCTTATAACATAGCAGTCCACATAGTTACAAATAATAGGTGTACCATAGACAATATAGAAGTATTTTCACCCAACCATAGGCTGAAGCCACCCCTAATCACCTTAACCTTAATAGGGAGAATAATTCTGGAAGCAAACCCTAGGTCCAAAATCCAATCAAGGTAGTGTACCACTCTCCAAAGCTAGTGTACCAAGAATAAATTATAAACCATAACCAATAGAAAGTCCAAGCCTAAAACCAAAAATGATAGTTGCAGTAGCTGCAACTGCATCTACTCTCCAGATTTACGCACTTGCTGAATTTTTGCAGTGCACAATATATTTCTGCAGTTGCGAGCTCTCTCTCTCAAATGAGCTCTGGCGTCCTGTATTTATATTGCCCCTCCTTATCTCTCTGGGCTGACTTCTCATTCTGGAGGCTAAAAACTCAATATTACATATTTCCTTTAGCCAACTTGCCTTCTAGGGTTATGTCCAATGCTTTAGGGTTTCTTCTTGCTTCTCGGAATATTATATTATTTTCATAGTTACACGTGGAGTTTAATACCTCCCACAACTACCATAATATCAACACTCCCTCCTAGCTAGGGAGGTATTGAAAGCAATGGCTTTGAGCACAAACACACCATTCAATTGGTAGCATCATCATAGCCACATAGGCTATCTCATGATTAGATCATGGGTGCCATCATCACTATCAGTATCATCTGATAACATCAACTACATCATCTCTTGAATCCATACCCCATATAATTAATTAGACATGATGTTGAATAAGTTACTCACTCCACAGAGTGATACAAGAACCATTCGTCTAATCCGTACATATGTCCTATACGAATAACTATTTCAACAAATGTTGGAAGCCAAGCCATGGGATACAAGGACTATTCCTCTAATCTAGACATACATCCTAGAAGAATAAATGTCTTGGACCATTTTCCATATGGAGAATGTCTATCCTCCAGCACATTGACTATCCATCTAGCTAATAATTGTTTCCAACACTACTAATAGTCTACATGGAAATCAAAACAATGCCATTCAATAGAACACAATTGTTTCTATCCATAGTAGTACACGACTATTATCCAGTGGTACACAACCACACCAAGTAGCACACGGCTACTTAATCAGTGACACATAATCACAACCAATGGAACACATCCATCATAGTAGCATACGTATACTATCCAGAGACATATAGTATCCATAGAAATCATATCATCTGATATCAACCTGCATAAAACAATATCATGATATCAACTGAGTCATCTGAGCCATTCTTCCACTCACATCTGTGAGATCTGGAAGAGCATCTTCCCTCATAAGGTAAAACATCAGCCATGGGATATCTAGACTATTCTTCTCAAGCATAGAAGAATACTTTTCGTTGATTTATGAGCCTGGACCATTCACCTAACCGGGCCATTCCTCCATCACTAGTCATAGTGCAACCTAGAGAGAATGATTCTTCCCTAGGGAATGCATGCCCCTGATTGTTGAACCTGGACCATTCACCTAACTGGGCCATTCATCTAGCACTAATCATAGTGAAACCTGGATAGAATGAGTCTGCCCTAGGGAATTACTGTCCAGACCATTTCCTAATGGAAATTATTGTCCTGCACCAACCTCCAAAATGGGCCATTCTTCGAAACTTCTCACAACTGTGAACTTCAAAAGAATGATTGCCCGGTGAGGCAGACCATTCTACTTGACCACTACTCATAGTGACTACCAAGAAGAATGACTATCCTAGACCATTCACCCAAACTGGCCACAAGGGGAATCGATGTTTATGGTACATCAACAATCTATCAAACCATTTTCATTATGAAAATGACTGTTCGATCTGGACCATTTTCCGAACTAGAAAATGCATGCCTGTCAGAAATATCAAACCACTTTCCGAACTAGAAAGGAACTACTCATCCTGGACCATTTTTCGAACTGAAAAATGACAGTCCATAAATAAATAACACATTAGTGCTCCCTCCCAACCTGGGATTAATCTCTTCCTTTTTCAATAAGGAATTTGTCTCCACAAGCCCCAACTTGTTTCTTAAGTACGCAAACTTTTTCATCTTGGACAGAGGCTTTACCAAAATATCTGCTATCTGCTCATCTTTGGAGATATATTGGAGAACCACTTCTCTTTTCTAGACTTCATCACAAAGAATGTAATGCTTGATCTCAATGTACTTCAGTCTGTCATGGAACACTGGTTTTCTCTGAAGGCTTCATATAGCTCTGATCATTACAATATATCATGGTCAAATTTGACACTTTTGTTTCCTGCTAGCTCATGACATCATGGCAAGACTCAAACTTAAACATATCCAAGGAGCACTTCTTATGTCATCATGAAAGTTTTCCATGGATTAGCAATCCATCATCCCAGACTTCTGCGTAACTATTCTGATACACTATCTTTGTCATAGAAATTTTTCACCACACTTCTGTTGTATATGAGATACTTTGCATCAAGTTGTTTGAATCCATACAAGGTCTTCTTATATCTACATGCATGGGTCTCTTTCTGGTATAAGATTCTTTCTCACTTGCTTTATTGGAAAGAACAATATTTTACATGTAAATTCCAATTCATGGATACTAAAAGAGGTATATATGGAACAAGTTGTTGTCATAATCTTCTCCCTCCTTCTGGAAGAACTTCTGAATCTTGCAATTATTCCATTCATAAGTATTTTTCACATTGTTCTTTATCATAACTTCCATTTCTTCTACTCTATTTCTACTTAGTGAGTTCAAACTAAGTTGGTAGTCTTGTGATTCTCGGTATAATAACTAGTTGTTCCGGATTTTCTTTCTTTCTTGGAATCTTCATGTTCTTCTTCATGTCTCTCTTTAGCTCCTAGGTCCATGGGTCTTCTATAGTTTTCATGCCCTGAAGATTCCAACTTCTTCCTTTCATCATAGAATCAAAGATGTATATGGACAACCAGGATACTTTAAGGATTTTTTTTGAAGAAGACTTTTTCTAGAGTCAAACGAAACACATGTTGCTTTTCATGGCTGCTACTTTCAATGGGAACATGGAAAGATACTTCATAATCCTCAATGGATCATAATATTTAGGATTATCTCCCTCCTAATCCTTTCTTCATGCATGAATGCATGCTCTTCTTTTGGAATTTTGTAATCATCTCCCTCCATCTAATATAGTCCACACTTTTGTTTGCATTCTTATTTTCTTCTGCAAGGTGTCACAAGTCTTTTTCTAATTTCCTCTTGGTTGTTGAATTCTTTCTGTTTTGAATTCTTCTGGGTCTCTTCAAGTTTGATTTTGATTTTGGATTATCTGGTAGTTGTTACTTATATAATAGCTTCCACATGAATTGTTACCAAAGATTGCCAACATACTTCATCTGTTCATGTGTATTTCTTGACTTGTAGTCATCGTGATAGCAATCCTTGTCCTTTTATTCTTCCATGGGTATTGTTTCCCTTGAACATATTTTCTTCTAAGAATATAAATGATATGTACAGAAACTATGTAAACATGGTATATACAAGAGATTTGAAGAATATTGTTACCTTGACTTAGAAGAAGAAGTTTGTTTTATCATGCTTGAATTTCTTTGAAGGTTCCCTTTATTTTGCAACCGTTGCTTCATCTATTTCCTTCCTTTTCTTTAACTCGGGACAATGGTTCCCGTAGTGACTACTTTTTCGATAGTTGAATCATTGTATCTTTGACATATCCTTTTCTTGATTTGGTTTCTTCCTTGAGACAAACTTTTCTTATTCTTGAAATTCTTGAACTTTGTTGTGAAAGCTTGATCATCGTATTTCTTTTGGGATTTCTCTTTTGTGTTAATCCTTGATTCTTCTTGTGCACAACAATTCCAAATTTCGTCAAATGTGGGATACTCCTTTCTTTTGTTCATGCTTGCACAAATGCATCCCATGTCTTGGGAAGACCATTGAGTACTATATTTACTAGTTCCTTCTTTGAAATGATTTCTTCAATAGTTTGTAGTTGATCTCTTAACTGAGAGATTCTCACAAGGTATGATGTAATGTTGTCATTATCATTCATTTTCATGTCCAAGAGCTCATTCTTCATACTCATTACTTGACCAATTTTTTTGACTGAGAAGAGGTTAGTTAGGGCATCGTACATCTTCTTAGATGAGTCAAGATTAGAGATGTAGGGTATCAAGTGGTCTTTTACAAAGTCCACTGTGATACTCATGGTACTGATGTCATTGTCTTTGAACTTCTCCATAATTGCAACGTTCTGAGGTCCCTTCTCTTTTCCTTCTTAAACTATGGTTCCACGATTTTTCCTTTCATGATATCCAACACTTTATTCTTGGCAAGGATGAGATCAATCCTTGTCTTCCATGCTCTGAAGTTAGAAGCCCCTTCTAAATTGTTTTTTGACTTCATAGAGTAGGTCATGACTGCTTCGACTTGGTCAACCTTTGACTTTGACAAAAAAATCAAACTTGACGTCTTATCATGATGAGAGTACTAGGAGGTGCGCTAGGTTAGGGCGCACTAGGCTATTGAGAAATTAGGTCAATCTCTTCACTTAAGGTGCCTCAACAAGAGGGTTATGGTTTCGTTGCTACAACAAAAAACTTTGATTGCAACTACAACTGTAACTAATAAAATCCTCCCAATCTATCTTACAGTGGTTATATTGTCCGAAGATAGTGTGGGCCCATAACCTGTTAGAAATAATAGGTGTTCTTGTTTAACCATAGACAATATAGCAATATTGTCACCCAACCATAGGCCGAAGCCACCCCCAAGCACCTTAACCTTGAAAGAGAGAATAATTCTGGAAGCAAACCCTAGGTCCAAAANTTCTAGGGTTATGTCCAATGCTTTAGGGTTTCTTCTTGCTTCTCGGAATATTATATTCTTTTCATAGTTACACGTGGAGTTTAATACCTCCCACAACTACCATAATATCAACACTACTTCCTAGCTAGGGAGGTATTGAAAGCAATGGCTTTGAGCACAAACATACCATTCAACTGGTAGCATCATCATAGCCACACAGACTATTTCATGATTAGATCACGAGCACCATCATCACTATCAGTATCATCTGATAGTATCAACTACATCATCTCTCGAAGCCATACTCCATCTAAGTAATTAGGCATGATGTTGAATAAGTCATTCACTCCACAGAGTGATACAAGAACCATTCTTCTAATCCGTACATATGTCCTATACGAATAACTATTTCAACAAATGTTGGAAGCCAAGCAATGGGATACAAGGACTATTCCTCTAATCCAGACATACGTCCTAGAAGAATAAATGTCTTGGACAATTTTCCATCTGGAGAATGTCTATCCTCCAACACACTGACTATCCATCTAGCTAATAATTGTTTCCAACACTACTAATAGTCTACATGGAAATCAAAACAATGTCATTCAATAGAACACACTTGTTTCTATCCATAGTAGTACACGACTATTATCCAGTGGTACACAGCCACACCAAGTAGCACACGGCTACTTAATCAGTGACACATAATCACAACCAATGGAACACATCCATCATAGTAGCATACGTCTACTATCCAGAGACATATAGTATCCATAGAAATCATATTATATGATATCAACCTGCATAAAACAATATCATGATATCAACTGAGTCATCTTAGCCATTCTTCCACTCACATCTGTGAGATCTGGAAGAGCATCTACCCTCATAAGGTAAAACATCAGCCATGGGATATCTAGACTATTCTTCTCAAGCATAGAAGAATACTTTTCGTTGATTTATGAGCCTGGACCATTCACCTAACTGGGCCATTCCTCCATCACTAGTCATAGTGCAACCTAGAGAGAATGATTCTTCCCTAGGGAATGCATGTCCCTGATTGTTGAACCTGGACCATTTACCTAACTGGACCATTCCTCTAGCACTAATCATAGTGAAACCTAGATAGAATGAGTCTACCCTAGGGAATGATTGTTCGGACCATTTCCTAATGGAAATGATTGTCCTGCACCAACCTCCAAAATGGGCCATTCTTCGAAACTTCTCACAACTGTGAACTTCGAAAGAATGACTGCCCGGTGAGGTGGACCATTCTACTTGACCACTACTCATAGTGACTACCAAGAAGAATGACTATCCTAGACCATTTACCCACACTGGCCACAAGGGGAATCAATGTTTATGGTACATCAACAATCTATCAAACCATTTTCATTACGAAAATGACTGTTCAATCTGGACCATTTTTCGAACTGGAAAATGCATGTCCGTCAGAAATATCAAACCACTTTCCGAACTGGAAAGGAACTGCTCATCCTGGACCATTTTTCGAACTGAAAAATGAATTTCCATAAATAAATAACACATTAGTGCTCCCTCCCAACCTGGGATTAATCTCTTCCTTTTTCAATAAGGAATTTGTCTCCACAAGCCCCAACTTGTTTCTTAAGTATGCAAACTTTTTCATCTTGGACAAAGGCTTTACCAAAATATCTGCTATATGCTCATCTTTGGAGATATATTGGAGAACCACTTCTCTTTTATAGACTTCATCACAGAGAATGTAATGCTTGATCTCAATGTACTTCGGTCTATCATGGAACACTGGTTTTCTCTGAAGGCTTCATATAGCTCTGATCATTACAATATATCATGGTCAAATTCGACACTTTTGTTTCCTGCTAGCTCATGACATCATGGCAAGACTCAAACTTAAACATATCCAAGGAGCACTTCTTATGTCATCATGAAAGTTTTCCATGGATTAGAAATCCATCATCCCAGACTTCTGAGTAACTATTCTGATACACTATCTTTGTCATAGAAATTTTTCACCGCGCTTCTGCTGTATATGAGATACTTTGCATCAAGTTGTTTGAATCCATACAAGGTCTTCTTATATCTACATGCATGGGTCTCTTTCTAGTATAAGCTTCTTTCTCACTTTCTTTATTGGAAAGAACAATATTTTACATGTAAATTCCAATTCATGGATACTAAAAGAGGTATATATGGAACAAGTTGTTGTCATAATCTTCTCCCTCCTTCTGGAAGAACTTTTGAATCTTGCAATTATTCCATTCATAAGTATTTTTCACACTGTTCTTTATCATAACTTCCATTTCTTCTACTCGATTTCTTCTTAGTGAGTTCAAACTAAGATGGTAGTCTTGTTATTCTCAGTATAATAACTAGTTGTTCTGGATTTTCTTTCTTTCTTGGAATCTTCATGTTCTTCCTCATGTCTCTCTTTAGCTCCTAGGTTCATGGGTCTTCTATAGTTTTCATGCCTTGAAGATTCCAACTTCTTCCTTTCATCATAGAATCAAAGATGTATATGGACAACCAGGATACTTTAAGGATTCTTTTTGAAGAAGACTTTTTCTAGAGTCAAACGGAACACATGTTGCTTTTCATGGCTGCTACTTTCAATGGGAACATGGAAAGATACTTCATAATCCTCAATGGATCATATTATTTAGGATTATCTCCCTCTTAATCCTTTCTTCATGCATGAATGCATGCTCTTCTTTTGGAATTTTGTAATCATATCCCTCCATCTAATATAGTCCACGCTTTTGTCTGCATTCTTATTTCCTTCTGCAAGGTGTCACAAGTCTTTTTCTAATTTCCTCTTGGTTGCTGACTTCTTTCTATTTTGAATTCTTCTGGGTCTCTTCAAGTTTGATTCTGATTTTGGCTTATCTGGTAGTTGATACTTATATAATAGCTTCCACATGAATTGTTACCAAATATTGCCAACATACTTCATTTGTTCATGTGTATTTCTTGATTTGTAGTCATCATGAGAGCAATCCTTGTCCTTTTATTCTTCCATGGGTATTGTTTCCCTTGAACATATTTTCTTCTAAGAAATAGATATAAATGATGTGTACAGGAACTATGTAAACATGGTATATACAAGAGATTTGAAGAATATTGTTACCTTGACTTAGAAGAAGAAGTCTGTTTTATCATGCTTGAATTTCTTTGAAGGTTCCCTTTCTTCTTCAACCGTTGCTTCATCTATTTCCTTCCTTTTCTTTAACTCGGGACAGTGGTTCCCGTAGTGACTACTTTTTCGATAGTTGAATCATTGTATATTTGACATATCCTTTTCTTGATTTGGTTTCTTCCTTGAGCCAAACTTCTTCTTATTCTTGAAATTCTTGAACTTTGTTGTGAAAGCTTGATCATCGTATTTCTTTTGGGATTTCTCTTTTGTGTTAATCCTTGATTCTTCTTGTGCACAACAATTCCAAATTTCTTCAAATGTGGGATACTTCTTTCTTGTGTTCATGCTTGCGCAAATGCATCTCATGTCTTGGGAAGACCATTGAGGACTATATTTACTAGTTCCTTCTTTGAAATGATTTCTTCAATAGCTTGTAGTTGATCTCTTAACTGAGAGATTCTCAATTTTGTCATCATCATTCATTTTCATGTCCAAGAGCTCATTCTTCATACTCATTACTTGTCCAATTTTTCTGACTGAGAAGAGGTTAGTTATGGCATCGTACATCTTCTTAGATGAGTCAAGATTAGAGATGTAGGGTATCAAGTGGTCTTTTACAGAGTCCACTATGATACTCATGGTATTGATGTCATTTTCTTTGAACTTCTCCATAATTGCAACGTTCTGAGGTCCCTTCTCTTTTCCTTCTTAAACTATGGTTCCACGATTTTTCCTTTCATGATATCCAACACTTTATTATTGGCAAGGATGAGATCAATCCTTTTCTTCCATGCTCTGAAGTTAGAAGCCCCTTCTAACTTGTTTTTTGACTTCATAGAGTAGGTCATGACTGCTTCGACTTGGTCAACCTTTGACTTTGACCAAAAAATCAAACTTGATGTCTTATCGTGCTGAGAGTACTAGGAGGTGCGCTAGGTTAGGGTGCACTAGGCTATTGAGAAATTAGGTCAATCTCTTCACTTAAGGTGCCTCAACAAGAGGGTTATGGTTTCGTTGCTACAACAAAAAACTTTGATTGCAACTGTAACTGTAACTAATAAAATCCTCCCAATCTATCTTCCAGTGGTTATATTGTCCGAAGATAGTGTGGGCCCATAACCTGTTAGAAATAATAGGTGTTCTCGTTTAACCATAGACAATATAGCAATATTGTMACCCAACCATAGGCYGAAGCCACCCCCAAGCACCTTAACCTTGAAAGAGAGAATAATTYTGGAAGCAAACCCTAGGTCCAAAAGAAAATCAAGGTAGTGCACCACTCTCCAGAGCTAGTGTACCAAGAAGAAATTCCAAACCATAACCAAGAGAAATTCCAAGCCTAAAACTGAAAATACTAGTTGCAGTAGTTGCAGCTGCAACTACTCTCCAGACTTGCGCACTTGTTGAATTTCTGCAGTGCGCACTAGATTTATGCAATTGTGAGCTAAATCTCTCAAATGAGCTATGGCATCCTGTATTTATACTACTCCTCCTTAGCTGCCTGGGCCAACTTCTTATTCTAGAGGCTAAAAACTCAATATTACATATTTCCTTTAGTCGACTTGTCTTCTAGGGTTATGTCCAATGC
>JZKD02S2144633.1:29560-44517 GCA_000966675.3 Picea glauca
GACATGATGCTCACTCCATAGAGTGATACAAGAGCCATTCTTCTAATCTAGAAGAGTAAATGTTCTGAACCATTTTCTGTCAGGAAATCTCTGTCCTTTGATTATCCATCCAATACTGCTGATAGTATTCAAGGCAATCGAAACAAAATAGAACACAACTGTGTCTATCCATAGTAGTATATAACTACAATCCAATGGTACACTACCACAACAAGTAACACACAAGTACTTGATCAAAAAAGTATAGTCATGAACAATGGAACACATCCACCACAATAGTATACATCTACTTTCATACAGTCTTCATAACAATCATCTAATATCAACCTGCATAGAAACAATGTTATGATATAAACTGAATCATCTGGGCCAATCTTTCACTCACATCTGTGAGATCTGAAAGAATATCTACCCTCATAGTAGAACAATGAGATATTTGGACTAGTCTTCTCAAGCAAGGAAGAATAACTGTCCTATCTTCTTAACTTGGACCATTCCCCAACTTGGGCCATTCTTCCTACACTAATCAAAGTGCACCCTGGCGAGAATGTATAAACCCTAAGGAATGCATGTCCCTGATTGCTGAGCCTGGACCATTCCCCAACCTGGGACATTCCTCCTACACTAATCAAAGTGCACCCTGGAGAGAATGTATAAACCCTAAGGAATGACTATCCGAACCATTTCCTCTGTTAACCACAAGAGGAAAATATTGTCCTGTACCAACCTCCAAAACAAACCATTCCTCATGTTAACCACAATGAGAAATCACTGTCCGGTGAGGCGGGACAGTCTTCTTCAGTAACCCTCAAGAAGAGAGACTTCCCTAGACCACTCCCCATGTTAACCATAATGGGAAGTCGCTGTCTATGGTACATCATCAATCTGGACCACTTCCCATGTTAACCACAATGGGAAATCGTTGTCCGTCAGAAATCTCAATCCACTTTCCGAACAAGAAAGAATTTGTCCAAGATGGACTATTTTTCAATCTTGAAAATGAATGTCCTCAATATTATTTTCAGTGCTTCCTCCCATCCTGGGAGTCATCTCTTCCTTTTTCAATAAAGAAGTCGTCTCCACAAGCTCCAACTTGAGTACGCAAACTCTTTCATCTTGGATAGAAGCTTTACCAAAATGTTTTCTTATCTTCTCATATGTGGAGATATGTATTGGAGAACCACTTTCTCCTTTCTAGACTTCATCACAGATAATGTAATGCTTGATTTCAAATGTTGTACTTTGGTCTGGAACACTGGTTTTCTCTGAAGGCTTCATGTAGCTCTGTTCAATAAAGTATATCATTGTTGGAAAACTGGAACATATCCATTTGGCACTTCTTCTGTTATTATGAGATTTGATCTTCTGAGTAATCATCTTGATACAATATCTTGTTATAGGAAATCTTCACCATGCTTCTGCTGTGAACTGGAGGTTCTCCACCAAGTTATTTTCTTCCATCTGCATACAAGGGTCTCTTTCTGGTATGCCTCAAAGTCTTGATATTTCTCTTCATATGCTCTTTGCTCAATTGCTCTGGAGAACATTCTTTGCATTTATCTAATGTAGAACTCCAACTCATGGATGTTGCAGATGATATAATGACTCATGTAGAGATATGTCTAGTGTACTGGAACAAGTAATCATCATAGTCTTCTCCCTCCATCTGGGAGAACCTCTAGTTCTAGATCTCGCAATGCTTTCATTCACAAGTATTTCATACACTGTTCTTCATCATGATTTTTAGTTCATCTGCTTGATTTCTTTTATTGAGTTCATATGAGGCTAGTAATCTTGTCATTCTTAATATAATGACTGGTTGTTATGGCTTCTCTTTCTTTCTTGGAATATTTATGTTATTCCTGATGTTTTTCTTTAGCTCTTGGGTCCATGGAGTTTCTTATAGGTTCCATTCCATAAATATTCCATTTCTTTCTTTCATCATAGGATCACAGATGTGGATGGACAACCAGGGATATTTTAAGGCTACTCTTCGAAGGATACTTCTTGTGCGATTGAACTGAACACGTACTGTCTTTCATGGATGCTACCATACTTCATCATTTTAATGGATCATAGGATTAGCTCCCTCCTAATCCTTGCTTCATGTATGAGTGCATATAATTGGCTCCTTCCGTCTAATAGAGTCCATGCTTCCATCTGCATCCTTATTGTCTTCTACAATATATAATTGGCTCTCTTTGTCTAACAGAGTCCACGCTTCCGTCTTGTTGTCTTCTACAAAATGTTATAAGTATTTCTCCAATTTCCTCTTGATTGTTGACTTCTTCCTGTCTTTGCTTCTTCTAAGTCTCTTCATGATGGATTCAACTTATCTTGCAATATCTTTCACATGATTTGTTTGACGTATTTCATCCTTTCATGTGTATTATCTAATGATATCCATCCTTATATTATTGTTCTGACATAGGTATAGTTATTCTTGGAACACATTATCTACCAAGAGATAGATATACAAGATATGTACAGAAATGATGCAAACAAGATATGTACAAGAAATAAGAAGAGTATTGTTACCTTTAGAAGAAGAAGTCTTTTTCATCCCTCTTAGTCTTCTTTGTAGGTTCTTTTTCTTTAGCAACTGATGTTTCATGTTTCTCCTTCCTTTTCTTTAGCTCGGGACAATGATTCTTGTAGTGACCATACTTTCGACAATTGAAGCATTGTATTTTTGGAATATCTTTCTCTTGATTTGTCTTCCTCGTTGAACCAAACTTCCTCTTGTTCCTGAAGTTTTTGAATCTTGCTGTGAAGGCTTGATCATCGTTCTTCTTTTGGCGTTTCTCTTTTGCATTGATCCTTGATTCTTCTTGATCACATCAAGTCCAAAGTTCTTCAAATGTCAGATACTCCTTCCTTGTGTTCATGCTTGCGGCAAATGCATCCCACGTATTGGGAAGACCATTGAGTACTATGTTTATCAATTCCTTCTCTAAAATGACCTCTTCAATAGCTTGTAGTTGATCTCTTAACTGGGAAATCCTCACAAAGTATGATGTTATTCTATCCTCATTATTCATCTTCATGTCACGAAACTCATTCTTCAAACTCATAACTTGTCCAATGTTTCTGATCGAGAAGAGATTTGTTAGGGAATCATACATCTTCTTGGATGAGTCAAGATGGGAGATGTATGGTATCAATTGGTATTTTATAGATTCCACTATGATACTCGTGGCATTGATGTCATCGTCTTTGAACTTCTCCATAACTGCAATGTTTTGTGGTTTCTTCTCTTTTCCTTCTTCAAATTCTGGTTCCACGATCTTTCCTTTCACGATATCCAGCGCTTTATTCTTGGCAAGGATGAGGTCAATCCTTTTCTTCCATGCTTTGAAGTTAGAGGATCCATATAACTTGTTCTATGACTTCATAGAATAATTCATGGCTACTTTGACTTGGTCAAACCCTAGATTTGACCACAAACTCAAACTTGACGTCTTGGATTGCTGAGAGTACTAGGAGATGCGCTAGAATAGGGCACACTGATATGTCCCAAGATTAGGTCAATATCTTCACTTAAGGTGTGTCAATGAGAGGATTAGGGTTTCTGCAACTGCTTCTGCTAGTAAACCTAGCGACAGTGTCTTGGAAGCTACTTCTGCTAGTAACCCTAGCGACAGTTCCTCATCGAGCTCAATATCCTAGCATCTATGTTTCCTTCCAGCATTTAGACTGAATGAAGGAGGTGTGGGCCCATAACCTGTTAGAATATAATGGATGTGCTCGTTTTACCATTGACAATATCTCTATTGTCACCCAACCATAGGTCGAAGCCAGACTCTGAGCACCTTAAACTTAACAAAGAATCACTCTGGAAGCAAACCCTAGGCTAGATAGCCAAACAAAGGGTAGCACACCTTTCCCTAAGGATATCGCACCAACAAGAGATGATGAGATAGTCGAAACCCTAGCCAAGATATATTCCAAGCCAAAATGTAATTACTAGCTGCAACAACTACACCGACAACTCTCCTCAAACCTGCGCACAAAATTGGGCACTGCAGTGTGCACAAGTGCTTCTCTGCAATTCTGAGACTGCCTGCCAGAATGAGAACTGACCTTCTGTATTTATACTAATTCTGGCTAACTGCCTGGGTCGACTTCTCATTCTGGGTATCTGTCTGTTCAATATATATTATTATTTCTGGTCGACTTCTTGTCTTGGAGTCTAATAACCTAATATAAATTATCTTCTTGAGCCAACAAGTATTCTAGGGTTATTAGCCAACTCATTATGGTTTCTTCTTACTTCCCGGAGTATTCTATCCTCGTCAGGTTTACACGTGGAGGTAAATACCTCCTGTAACTACCATAATATCAACATGATCTTTCCAAAGGGCGTAAGTGAGGAGGGTGTGCCATTGACGAGGCTTATCTTCGATGAGCCTTTTTATGATCCTAACTAGATTTTTGTTAGTAGAATCGACTTACCCATTTCCTTGAGGGTAATAAGCTAATGAGGTGAAATGTTTGACCCCCAATTTAGCTAAAACTTGAGTCAATTTAGTGGAAATGAAAGCGAGACCATTTTTTGTAATAATATCTAAAGGAATGACAACTAGAGAAGATATTAGTTTCCAGGAAAGAAATTACATGATCGTCCTGTGAGTGTCTAAGAGGGACAACTTTAGTCCATTTAGTGAAATAATCAGCGGCTGCCAAAATGAAAATCTTCCTTGCGGAAGATGAAGGATTAATAGGACCAATAAAATTTAGGCCCCATTTAGAAAATGGAAAATCCGAGAGAATAGGTTGCAAAGGCATAACCAAAAGACGCTCTTTCCCAATGAATTTTTGGCACTTGTCACAAGATCTTGCGAACTTATAAGAATCTCAAAAAATTGAAGGCCAATAATAACCATTTCTGATGATTTTAAAAGAAATAGATTTAACAGAAAAGTGGCCACCAATGTGCATAACAAAATCTGAAGATCCATGAGTTTCCTGTAACAATTTCTATGCTTCCTCATATATATATATATATATATATATATTTTCCTCAGAAAAATTCATAATTTCATTATAGAACAAAATTACATACACATATATGTATTTTCTATTTGTCATAGATACACACATATTTTCCGACAAAAAAGAGTCTTTTGTGCTTCCTCATTATTCACACATCGAAGTAATATACCATCAACAGATGTCCTGAAGAAAAAGTCTCCTAAAATAGTATACCTGGAAGATTCAAGACACAACCTTCTCCTTTGATGAGGATCTAAGTCATCTGGGCATTTTTGATATTGCAAGTAATACACCAGAGTTTTATACCAAGGGTGTTCAACAATATAAAGGGTTTGAATCTCAATATGAAACAATGTTGAAAGAGGATTATCTTGATCGTCAATTTCTTCACTTGCTTCAACATGTTGAGCTAAGTGAAGGTCTAAGTCTCATCCCTTAATTGTTTTAGAAGTCATGATGGTTAAATCATGCTCCTTGATTTTGGCAATCCAATGTGAAAGATTCCATGAAAGATAAGTTTGTGAAAGCACAAACTTGACAGCAGGCAAAGAAACTTTTATCTGCGTGTGTTTTCCTAGGATAAAGTGGCGAAATTTCTCTACAACTTTAATAAGAGAAAATGCATGTTTCTCAATATAAGAGTACTTGAATTCGTCATCTAATAAACTTTGGCTCATGTAAGCTACAAGTTTCTCATTATTCTGATCATCACATTGTAACAGGATAACATAAATTGCTTCCTCAGTGGCATTAGTGTATATGATAAAATATTTCTCAAAATCTGGTTTCGCCGGAACTAGTGCGGAACTAATTGCCTTCTTAATCCTTACGAAAACATTTTTGACATCATCTATCCAAGAAAAATAGTGACCTTTCTTGAGAAGATTATGAATCGGTTTAACCATTAAAGAAAAATCAGGAACAAACCTGCGGATAAAGTTGATAATACCCATAAAGTCTTGAACCTCCTTTTTGGAAGTGGGGGAAAGAAGGTTCATGATAGCAGCAATCCTTCGGGATCTATGCTTATTACTAAATCATAAACGATATGTCCAAGGAGCTTTCCCTTGGTGATGCCAAAAATAGATTTAGAAGGATTTAAGGAAATGCCAAAATTTTTACATCGCATGAGAACTTTCCTGAGATGACCAAAGTGATCCAATCAATTCTTTGAATAGTTAGTCAAATAATCAAGATATACTTGGATAATTTTACTGATAAGATTTTCAAAATATATTTTCATATCTCTTTGGAAGGTGGCACCTGCATTAGATAAGCCGAAAGGCATGCGTTCATAAGAAAATGTGCCCCAACATGTACTAAAGGCGGTTTTGTATCTATCAGTCCTTTTTTCCTTGATTTGATTATATCCAGAGAAACCATCAAGTAAGGACATCATTTGTGACCCTGCGACCTATTGCAAAATCATTTCCATATTAGGGAGAGGAAAATGATCTTTTACGCTAGCTCTATTCAATGCACGAAAATCAACGCATAAACGAATTTGGCCAGTTGTTTTCCTAACAAGAAACAAATTTGAAACCCACTCAGAATACTTAATTGGAAATATTATACCATCTTTCAAAAGGTTTTCCAACTCCTTTCTAATAGTAGCTTCAAGTGTGGGGTTAATGGGTATTTGTTTTTGCCACACTGGTTTTATCCCTTCCTTTATAGGAATGGTATGTTGTATGAGAGGAAGATCAAAACCACGAAGATCCTCATATGACCATGCAAAACCATCTTGAAATTCACGTAGTAGTTCCGTGAAGTTATCCCTTTCCTCGTCGGAACACTGGGAACCTATTTTAACCATATTTAGAGATTTAGAGGTCCCGAGGTTCAAGGAAATGGTATCACCCACTTTCCTTTTTGACTCCTCTTCCTTACGTGTGTCTTTGTTGCTCACATGACTTGATGAAAATGAACTCTCAAGAGGAGTCAATCCGTTTGTAAATTTGTCATCTTCCATAGATATGATTTCCTTACGCTTAAACAATTCATTTTGTATGAAAGAACATATTCCTTCATCATTAGGGAAAACCTCCCATGATTCTACATTATCTAGAATGTGAGGACGATATAAAGATTGAAAAGTACAATCGGGCCTTTGAGGTAGAAGTTGCCAAGTAGTGGATGCCTCAAATACAACTAACCTATCAACCATTGAATTAAGTTCTCTCTTAACATGAGTGATGTTAAATGATAACATGTTCAAGATAAGCACCCAAACAACTTGGGTATAACGTTTCATCAACTTATTGATAGGATAATACATTTTACGCACAAGGTTCACAACAAGTTCAGAATCACCAAAAACTGTAAGGTGGCTGCAACAAAGGTTATAAGCATTTTCGATGCCTAGTAGTAAGGCTTCAAACTTTGTGACATCGTTCATGCAAGCAAAATCTAACCTATAAGAAAAGTTGTGGATTTTACCTAAAGGCAAGTAAAAGATAATGCCAGCTCCATTAACTTCATTTGAGCATGAGCCATCGAAATTCATGTGCCACATACTGTCTTCTAAATCATTTTTTTCTAAAGTTGTGTCACCCTCATCAACAAAGATAGAGTACACCCTAAGTCTTCCTCAAGATAATTTAGATTCAGTTGAGGAATACTCTTTATGTATGGTGAAATTCTTCCTTCTCTTAGGACTATGATATTCTTTCCATTTCGGGGAACGAATAAGTGTGTCCCATCAAGCGAAAGATATCCACCTGTTAAGGANTCAGTAACCCTCAAGAAGAGAGACTTCCCTAGACCACTCCCCATGTTAACCATAATGGGAAGTTGCTGTCTATGGTACATCATCAATCTGGACCACTTCCCATGTTAACCACAATGGGAAATCGTTGTCCGTTAGAAATCTCAATCCACTTTCAGAACAGGAAAGAATTTGTCCAAGATGGACTATTTTTCAATATTGAAAATGAATGTCCTCAATATTATTTTCAGTGCTCCCTCCCATCCTGGGAGTCATCTCTTCCTTTTTCAATAAAGAAGTCGTCTCCACAAGCTCCAGCTTGAGTACGCAAACTCTTTCATCTTGGATAGAAGCTTTACCAAAATGTTTTCTTATCTTCTCATATGTGGAGATATGTATTGGAGAACCACTTTCTCCTTTCTGAACTTCATCACAGATAATGTAATGCTTGATTTCAAATGTTGTACTTTGGTCTGGAACACTGGTTTTCTCTGAAGGCTTCATGTAGCTCTGATCAATAAAGTATATCATTGTTGGAAAATTGGAACATATCCATGTGGCACTTCTTCTGTTATTATGAGATTTGATCTTCTGAGTAATCATCTTGATACAATATCTTGTTATAGGAAATCTTCACCATGCTTCTGCTGTGAACTGGAGGTTCTCCACCAAGTTATTTTCTTCCATCTGCATACAAGGGTCTCTTTCTGGTATGCCTCAAAGTCTTGATATTTCTCTTCATATGCTCTTTGCTCAATTGCTCTGGAGAACATTCTTTGCATTTATCTAATGTAGAACTCCAACTCATGGATGTTGCAGATGATATAATGACTCATGTAGAGATATGTCTAGTGTACTGGAACAAGTAATCATCATAGTCTTCTCCCTCCATCTGGGAGAACCTCTAGTTCTAGATCTCGCAATGCTTTCATTCACAAGTATTTCATACAGTGTTCTTCATCATGATTTTTAGTTCCTCTGCTTGATTTCTTTTATTGAGTTCATATGAGGCTAGTAATCTTGTCATTCTTAATATAATGACTGGTTGTTCTGGATTCTCTTTCTTTCTTGGAATGTTCATGTTATTCCTGATGTTTTTCTTTAGCTCTTGGGTCCATGGAGTTTCTTATAGGTTCCATGCCCTAAATATTCCATTTCTTTCTTTCATCATAGGATCACGGATGTGGATGGACAACCAGGGATCTTTTAAGGCTACTCTTTGAAGAATACTTCTTGTGCGATTGAACTGAACACGTACTGTCTTTCATGGCTGCTACCATACTTCATCATTTTAATGAATCATAGGATTAGCTCCCTCCTAATCCTTGCTTCATGTATGAGTGCATATAATTGGCTCCTTCCGTCTAATAGAGTCCATGCTTCCATCTGCATCCTTATTGTCTTCTACAATATATAATTGGCTCTCTTTGTCTAACAGAGTCCACGCTTCCGTCTTGTTGTCTTCTACAAAATGTTATAAGTATTTCTCCAATTTCCTCTTGATTGTTGACTTCTTCCTGTCTTTGCTTCTTCTAAGTCTCTTCATGATGGATTCAACTTATCTTGCAATATCTTTCACATGATTTGTTTGACGTATTTCATCCTTTCATGTGTATTATCTAATGATATCCATCCTTATATTATTGTTCTGACATAGGTATAGTTATTCTTGGAACACATTATCTACCAAGAGATAGATATACAAGATATGTACAGAAATGATGCAAACAAGATATGTACAAGAAATAAGAAGAGTATTGTTACCTTTAGAAGAAGAAGTCTTTTTCATCCCTCTTAGTCTTCTTTGTAGGTTCTTTTTCTTTAGCAACTGATGTTTCATGTTTCTCCTTCCTTTTCTTTAGCTCGGGACAATGATTCTTGTAGTGACCATACTTTCGACAATTGAAGCATTGTATTTTTGGAATATCTTTCTCTTGATTTGTCTTCCTCGTTGAACCAAACTTCCTCTTGTTCCTGAAGTTTTTGAATCTTGCTGTGAAGGCTTGATCATCGTTCTTCTTTTGGCGTTTCTCTTTTGCATTGATCCTTGATTCTTCTTGATCACATCAAGTCCAAAGTTCTTCAAATGTCAGATACTCCTTCCTTGTGTTCATGCTTGCGGCAAATGCATCCCACGTATTGGGAAGACCATTGAGTACTATGTTTATCAATTCCTTCTCTAAAATGACCTCTTCAATAGCTTGTAGTTGATCTCTTAACTGGGAAATCCTCACAAAGTATGATGTTATTCTATCCTCATTATTCATCTTCATGTCACGAAACTCATTCTTCAAACTCATAACTTGTCCAATGTTTCTGATCGAGAAGAGATTTGTTAGGGAATCATACATCTTCTTGGATGAGTCAAGATGGGAGATGTATGGTATCAATTGGTATTTTATAGATTCCACTATGATACTCGTGGCATTGATGTCATCGTCTTTGAACTTCTCCATAACTGCAATGTTTTGTGGTTTCTTCTCTTTTCCTTCTTCAAATTCTGGTTCCACGATCTTTCCTTTCACGATATCCAGCGCTTTATTCTTGGCAAGGATGAGGTCAATCCTTTTCTTCCATGCTTTGAAGTTAGAGGATCCATATAACTTGTTCTATGACTTCATAGAATAATTCATGGCTACTTTGACTTGGTCAAACCCTAGATTTGACCACAAACTCAAACTTGACGTCTTGGATTGCTGAGAGTACTAGGAGATGCGCTAGAATAGGGCACACTGATATGTCCCAAGATTAGGTCAATATCTTCACTTAAGGTGTGTCAATGAGAGGATTAGGGTTTCTGCAACTGCTTCTGCTAGTAAACCTAGCGACAGTGTCTTGGAAGCTACTTCTGCTAGTAACCCTAGCGACAGTTCCTCATCGAGCTCAATATCCTAGCATCTATGTTTCCTTCCAGCATTTAGACTGAATGAAGGAGGTGTGGGCCCATAACCTGTTAGAATATAATGGATGTGCTCGTTTTACCATTGACAATATCTCTATTGTCACCCAACCATAGGTCGAAGCCAGACTCTGAGCACCTTAAACTTAACAAAGAATCACTCTGGAAGCAAACCCTAGGCTAGATAGCCAAACAAAGGGTAGCACACCTTTCCCTAAGGATATCGCACCAACAAGAGATGATGAGATAGTCGAAACCCTAGCCAAGATATATTCCAAGCCAAAATGTAATTACTAGCTGCAACAACTACACCGACAACTCTCCTCAAACCTGCGCACAAAATTGGGCACTGCAGTGTGCACAAGTGCTTCTCTGCAATTCTGAGACTGCCTGCCAGAATGAGAACTGACCTTCTGTATTTATACTAATTCTGGCTAACTGCCTGGGTCGACTTCTCATTCTGGGTATCTGTCTGTTCAATATATATTATTATTTCTGGTCGACTTCTTGTCTTGGAGTCTAATAACCTAATATAAATTATCTTCTTGAGCCAACAAGTATTCTAGGGTTATTAGCCAACTCATTATGGTTTCTTCTTACTTCCCGGAGTATTCTATCCTCGTCAGGTTTACACGTGGAGGTAAATACCTCCTGTAACTACCATAATATCAACATGATCTTTCCAAAGGGCGTAAGTGAGGAGGGTGTGCCATTGACGAGGCTTATCTTCGATGAGCCTTTTTATGATCCTAACTAGATTTTTGTTAGTAGAATCGACTTACCCATTTCCTTGAGGGTAATAAGCTAATGAGGTGAAATGTTTGACCCCCAATTTAGCTAAAACTTGAGTCAATTTAGTGGAAATGAAAGCGAGACCATTTTTTGTAATAATATCTAAAGGAATGACAACTAGAGAAGATATTAGTTTCCAGGAAAGAAATTACATGATCGTCCTGTGAGTGTCTAAGAGGGACAACTTTAGTCCATTTAGTGAAATAATCAGCGGCTGCCAAAATGAAAATCTTCCTTGCGGAAGATGAAGGATTAATAGGACCAATAAAATTTAGGCCCCATTTAGAAAATGGAAAATCCGAGAGAATAGGTTGCAAAGGCATAACCAAAAGACGCTCTTTCCCAATGAATTTTTGGCACTTGTCACAAGATCTTGCGAACTTATAAGAATCTCAAAAAATTGAAGGCCAATAATAACCATTTCTGATGATTTTAAAAGAAATAGATTTAACAGAAAAGTGGCCACCAATGTGCATAACAAAATCTGAAGATCCATGAGTTTCCTGTAACAATTTCTATGCTTCCTCATATATATATATATATATATATATATTTTCCTCAGAAAAATTCATAATTTCATTATAGAACAAAATTACATACACATATATGTATTTTCTATTTGTCATAGATACACACATATTTTCCGACAAAAAAGAGTCTTTTGTGCTTCCTCATTATTCACACATCGAAGTAATATACCATCAACAGATGTCCTGAAGAAAAAGTCTCCTAAAATAGTATACCTGGAAGATTCAAGACACAACCTTCTCCTTTGATGAGGATCTAAGTCATCTGGGCATTTTTGATATTGCAAGTAATACACCAGAGTTTTATACCAAGGGTGTTCAACAATATAAAGGGTTTGAATCTCAATATGAAACAATGTTGAAAGAGGATTATCTTGATCGTCAATTTCTTCACTTGCTTCAACATGTTGAGCTAAGTGAAGGTCTAAGTCTCATCCCTTAATTGTTTTAGAAGTCATGATGGTTAAATCATGCTCCTTGATTTTGGCAATCCAATGTGAAAGATTCCATGAAAGATAAGTTTGTGAAAGCACAAACTTGACAGCAGGCAAAGAAACTTTTATCTGCGTGTGTTTTCCTAGGATAAAGTGGCGAAATTTCTCTACAACTTTAATAAGAGAAAATGCATGTTTCTCAATATAAGAGTACTTGAATTCGTCATCTAATAAACTTTGGCTCATGTAAGCTACAAGTTTCTCATTATTCTGATCATCACATTGTAACAGGATAACATAAATTGCTTCCTCAGTGGCATTAGTGTATATGATAAAATATTTCTCAAAATCTGGTTTCGCCGGAACTAGTGCGGAACTAATTGCCTTCTTAATCCTTACGAAAACATTTTTGACATCATCTATCCAAGAAAAATAGTGACCTTTCTTGAGAAGATTATGAATCGGTTTAACCATTAAAGAAAAATCAGGAACAAACCTGCGGATAAAGTTGATAATACCCATAAAGTCTTGAACCTCCTTTTTGGAAGTGGGGGAAAGAAGGTTCATGATAGCAGCAATCCTTCGGGATCTATGCTTATTACTAAATCATAAACGATATGTCCAAGGAGCTTTCCCTTGGTGATGCCAAAAATAGATTTAGAAGGATTTAAGGAAATGCCAAAATTTTTACATCGCATGAGAACTTTCCTGAGATGACCAAAGTGATCCAATCAATTCTTTGAATAGTTAGTCAAATAATCAAGATATACTTGGATAATTTTACTGATAAGATTTTCAAAATATATTTTCATATCTCTTTGGAAGGTGGCACCTGCATTAGATAAGCCGAAAGGCATGCGTTCATAAGAAAATGTGCCCCAACATGTACTAAAGGCGGTTTTGTATCTATCAGTCCTTTTTTCCTTGATTTGATTATATCCAGAGAAACCATCAAGTAAGGACATCATTTGTGACCCTGCGACCTATTGCAAAATCATTTCCATATTAGGGAGAGGAAAATGATCTTTTACGCTAGCTCTATTCAATGCACGAAAATCAACGCATAAACGAATTTGGCCAGTTGTTTTCCTAACAAGAAACAAATTTGAAACCCACTCAGAATACTTAATTGGAAATATTATACCATCTTTCAAAAGGTTTTCCAACTCCTTTCTAATAGTAGCTTCAAGTGTGGGGTTAATGGGTATTTGTTTTTGCCACACTGGTTTTATCCCTTCCTTTATAGGAATGGTATGTTGTATGAGAGGAAGATCAAAACCACGAAGATCCTCATATGACCATGCAAAACCATCTTGAAATTCACGTAGTAGTTCCGTGAAGTTATCCCTTTCCTCGTCGGAACACTGGGAACCTATTTTAACCATATTTAGAGATTTAGAGGTCCCGAGGTTCAAGGAAATGGTATCACCCACTTTCCTTTTTGACTCCTCTTCCTTACGTGTGTCTTTGTTGCTCACATGACTTGATGAAAATGAACTCTCAAGAGGAGTCAATCCGTTTGTAAATTTGTCATCTTCCATAGATATGATTTCCTTACGCTTAAACAATTCATTTTGTATGAAAGAACATATTCCTTCATCATTAGGGAAAACCTCCCATGATTCTACATTATCTAGAATGTGAGGACGATATAAAGATTGAAAAGTACAATCGGGCCTTTGAGGTAGAAGTTGCCAAGTAGTGGATGCCTCAAATACAACTAACCTATCAACCATTGAATTAAGTTCTCTCTTAACATGAGTGATGTTAAATGATAACATGTTCAAGATAAGCACCCAAACAACTTGGGTATAACGTTTCATCAACTTATTGATAGGATAATACATTTTACGCACAAGGTTCACAACAAGTTCAGAATCACCAAAAACTGTAAGGTGGCTGCAACAAAGGTTATAAGCATTTTCGATGCCTAGTAGTAAGGCTTCAAACTTTGTGACATCGTTCATGCAAGCAAAATCTAACCTATAAGAAAAGTTGTGGATTTTACCTAAAGGCAAGTAAAAGATAATGCCAGCTCCATTAACTTCATTTGAGCATGAGCCATCGAAATTCATGTGCCACATACTGTCTTCTAAATCATTTTTTTCTAAAGTTGTGTCACCCTCATCAACAAAGATAGAGTACACCCTAAGTCTTCCTCAAGATAATTTAGATTCAGTTGAGGAATACTCTTTATGTATGGTGAAATTCTTCCTTCTCTTAGGACTATGATATTCTTTCCATTTCGGGGAACGAATAAGTGTGTCCCATCAAGCGAAAGATATCCACCTGTTAAGGATTTCTAGTCTCTTCCTAGGATAATAGAATAGTTTCTTACTGACATGTCGATTACTTGGATGCTAAGGGTTGTCCTTATTTTGGGATGTGCACATAGAACTAAGGTATAGAACTAAGGTTACGTCTTTTATTTCACCTATTGTTGACTGCTACAGACTGTTATAGGAGAGCATGCTTCTAGAATTTTCATTAGTACATGATAAGCCTAGCTCTTCCATGATGATTTTTTTCATTATGCTTGGGCCTTAACCACCATAAATTATGCAAAAATGGGCTATGTTATCCATAATTTTTACAGAAAAGAA
>JZKD02S2144644.1:0-15981 GCA_000966675.3 Picea glauca
ATATTTACAATTCATTTCATACATCAGACTTACAAAGGGCTCGACCTTGGGGACACTACAATTCCCCTCCCCTTATTTATGCACTGTCCTCAGTGCAACCTTACACTGTCTCTGCAAGATTTTTCAAAATTTTCAAAAAGATGCAGGTACTCTGCCCGCATAACCTCTTCATGCTCCCATGTTGCATCCTGAGGACTGTACCAGGTCCACTGGACCTTGACAAGCTCTATGGATCGATTCTGGAGTTGTTTGCTTTTCCTGTCCAATATGCGCACAGGATGCACCTGCAGGACGCCTTCTGGTTCCACCTGAATCACATTCCAATCGATAACATGATTAGCATCAGGTATATATCTCTTAAGTAGTGAAACATGAAGAACATTATGTATAGTCATAGATGCAGGTAGTGAAAGAATATATGCAGTTGGCCCAATCCTTTCTAGGATCTCAAATGGCCCACAAAATCTTGCTGCCAACTTGGCGCAATTTCCTAGCTTTAGAGAACTCCTGTTATTTTTTACTTTGAGGAAAACATGATCACCCACTCTGAATTCTCTGTGGGTTTTGTTACTATCAGTGTAACTTTTCTTCCTGTCCTAGGCATCTTTTAGATTCTGTTTAATCCTTATCATTTGGTCTTCCATCTCTTTGAGTAGCTCAGACCCAATCACTGCTCTGTCAACTGGATAACCCAGCTTACTGGTGTGTTACACTTTCTTCCATAAAGTGCTTCGAATGGGCTCATCTTCAACGATGTATGATAGCCATTATTGTAGGTGAATTCTACTAAATGTAGGTAGCCTTCCCACCTTGATGGTTTATCCATTACATATATTTTCAGTATGTCTTCTATTACTCTGTTCACCCTTTCTGTCTGACCATCAGACACAGGATGATACGCTGTACTAAATTTCAGATTCGTTCCGAATCCCTTGAATAATCCTTTCCAGAAATTCGAGGTGAATTTTGGGTCCCTATCAGACACAATTGTCTTAGGAATTCCATGCAAGTGTGCTACTTCTTTTAAGAAGATATCGACAACATCTGCTGCCTTGTGAGTGGTTTTCAGTGGAATAAAATGAGCAACCTTTGTAAGCTTGTCCACCGCCACCATGATTGAATCATGCTGCTTGCTTGTTCTGGGCAATCCTGTGATAAAATCCATTGTCACCACTTCCCATTTCCACTCAGGAATGGGTAAAAGATGCAGCAACCCTGTTGGGTGCCTATGCTCAGCCTTAACTTTCTGGCACTCCATACATATGGCGATGTATTCAGGGATTTCTTTCTTCATACCTGGCCAAAAATAATGGCTTTTGACTACTGCCACAGTCTTTTGATATCCAGGATGTCCAGCATAAGCCACGTTATGCATTTCTTTTAGAATTTCTAGCTTCAATTCTTGGACATTGGGTACATACACCCTGTTTTTATACAAAAGTAAGCCATCAGTTCCCAAGGTGTAACTTTCCTGGTTCTGTGGTCTCTCACGCTACTGTAGCTTTGCTACTCGACCTCTATACTGCAAATCATCATTTGCAGCTTCCAAAATTCTGTCCTTGATCTTGGTCTTGTACATGCTAATGGTTGTAGCATGTAATTCATGCACTTTTCTGCTGAGTGTGTCAGCCACCTTATTTTCTTTCCCTTTGATATGCTTGATATCAAAGTCATACTCACACAGAAGCTCCAGCCATCTGGTTTGCCTGGCATTTAAATTCAGCTAATAAAATAAATACTTCAGAGCATTGTGGTTTGTTCTCAGTTCGAATCTCCTTCCCATGAGGTAATGTCTCAATTTCCTCAATGTGTGGACGATTGTTGCCAGCTCTAAATCATGAGTGGCATAATTCCTTTCATGCTCTTTCAGCCTTCAGGGCTCATAAAAAATCACAAATCCCTCTTGGTTGAGAACTCCTCCTAGCCCCTCCTTACATGCATCTGTGCACACCACAAAATTAATATTTGGATCTGCAATCTTTAGGATTGGAGCGTTGGTTAGCAGCTGCTTCAATCGCTGGAAACTGCTCTCACACTCTTCAGTCCACTGAAACTTCTTCTTCTTCCTTTGCAAGGAAGTGAAAGGGTGAGCTATCTTTGAGAATCCGGCTATAAACCTTCTGTAGTAGATTCCATACCCATAAAAGATCTAACTTCTACCACATTCATTGGTGTTGACCATTCTCGGATGGCCTCAACCTTTTCAGGATCCACATCGATTCCATTTTCTGAAATAATATGTCCCAAGTAATGGATCTTCCTTTGATAAAATGAGCATTTGCTTAGCTTGGCATACAACTAGTGTTCTCTCAACACTTGCAACACCATTCTCAGGTGTTGCTCATGATCTTCCTCTGACTTGGAATACACCAAGATGTCATTCAGGAAGACTATGACAAACTTGTCTAAATAGTCCCTGAATACACCATTCATTAAGCACATGAAAACATCAGGTGCATTTATCAGTCCAAACGGCACCACTGTGAATTCATAATGACTATACCTTGTTCTAAAGGCGGTCTTGCTAATGTCCTCATCATTTATTCTCACTTGGTGATATCCAGATCTGAGATCTATTTTTGAAATGTTTTCGCGTCCTTCAACTGATCAAAAAGATCATCAATCCTTGGCAGAGGATACTGGTTCTTGACAGTTACCTTGTTCAACTATCAAAAATTAATGCATAGCCTCAACGTCCCATCTTTCCTCTTCATGAATAGGACCGAGGCTCCCCAAGGTGACACGCTGGGGTGAATCTATCCCTTCTTTAGTATCTCTTCGAGCTTCAATTGCAACTCCTTTAACTATGACATACTCATTCTATAAGGAGCCTTTAAAACTAGAGCTGCTCCAGGCATCAAATTTATAGAAAAATCGATGTCCCTCTTCGGAGGTAGTCCACATACCTCCTGAAATACGTCCTTGAACTCTGTGGGTACCTCGTGGTCTTCTAGATTTGAGACTACATCATTGGATGCTTCTCCCACACGGGCTGAAAATAACTGATAGCCTTTCTAGTAACACTTCTTCAGTTGCATGGCTGAGATTTCTCTAACATCCACGGCTCTGGGAATTCCTTGGATTGTTACCTGATTTCTCTCTTCATCCAGGCATGTGAACTTCTTTCTACGATAGTTCAGAATGGCATGGTGCTGGTCCAACCAGTCCATCCCAATTAAGCATTCATAAGAGCCTAAAGGTAGAATATTCAATTCATCCTTAGTGCTCAATCCTTTCATGTCCACTGAACATGACTTAACCAATTCAATGACCTTCATTTTGGTTCCTGTGGCTAACTGCACTAGCCAAGACATTTCATGTTTTCTCTTTGATAAACGCAAAATTTCCACCACCCTAGTATCTATATAACTATGGATAGCCCCTGAATCAATTAAAATAATAAGTGGTCGGTTGTTAATCGTACCTTCCACTTCAATCATGTGAGACTGAAATTCTTCTTGTTTGTTGTCCAGGGATGCGTAGATTCTTGGCATTCTGCTACCCATATGCTCGACTTTTTCATCTTGTTGAATAGTTTGAACAGTTCTCTCTTTATCTTTTCTGTGGGGGCAGTCTCTGTACCTATGTTTTCCTTTACAACCCCAACACTCCATAGGTGGCGGTCTTGGCATTTGCTCACCCCCTTCAGCCTTCTTGGGCTCTCTAAAGGATGGTTGTCCATGGGGACTATTTCTGAAAAAGGGAGGCTTGTTTCCCTTCTGCCTCTGCTCTTTCCTGAACTTCTTCTGATCATCCCAAGCCTTCAAAAAAGTAGGCCTTTCTCTTTGTTGTTCATACAAGCATTTTTCCCTTCTTATCGCTTCTTCCATGGTCTTAGGATCATCATACTGAATCTTATCACCGATGGAAGGTGGCAGTCCACTCAGATACCTCTGAATCTTGACAGTCTCATCTTTGATGAATGGAACATATTTCAACAGTTCCAAGAAACTTTGTCCGTACTCATCCATGGTCATGCTACTACTTAGCTTGAGTTCGAATAACTCCTTCATCTTTCTATCATAATATATTTTAGTCAGGTATTTATTTTTGAAATACCTCTTAAACTCCTTCCAGGTGATATCTTTCTCTCTGATGTAATGAACTTGGACCAACTGATCCCACCACATGGATGCTTTTCCTTTTAGCTGATACATCACAATTCTTCCTTCTGCATGAGCGGAGTATTTCTGCAGTTGGAAATATTTCTTCATGCCAAGCAACCATGTTTTGGCATCTTCCTCCTTCTTATGTTCTCCATCGAACGTTGGAGGCTTAATCTTGTTCATCTCCCATTTCAATTAATTCTTTCCATATTTTTGGTGTTTTCTGGTAGGGGATGGGCTTGAACTACTGTGTGTTTCCTTGCCAGAATGCTTCGGGGAGAAACGGTAATGTCTGCTACCACTCCTCGATTTCCTTATTCTCTTAGGGGTTCTGACACTTCTTGATCTACTTGTGTCACTCTCTTTTTCCAATTTGTTTTATATTCTTTCCAGGCTCCTCAACATTTTTAAGTTGAATTCACCCTGTCGATCCCTGATTTTCATGAGTTTTTGGCTATCAGCTCGGTGAGCCTGGGCATATTTCTGCAATATTTCAATGATTTTCATCATATGTACTTCCTTATCCATCTCTTTTATGTGCCCACTATATTTTCTTCCTTCGACTCCCAGGTTGACATTCCTTCCTAGCCTTTCGTCCTCTGTTTTGGAGGCAATCTGCACCGCTTTCAATTCCATACTCGGTGTCAGTTTTCGGCTGTCCCGATACTCGTTGAACTCTGCACACACAACGTGCAACCAACTGAAGTTTGTCAGGCCTTAAACCTTACAACATCACAATATTCACAAATCAACATGAGTGAGAAAATGTTTTAACTTCACAAAGTTTTCTGAGATCTGACGGTTCTGCAATTTTGGGACTTCGGGACTTCTGGCTTCGGGGTTTTGGTCCACGAGGCTCTCACACTCGCTTTCGAGTTTAGGTTCTTCGGTACCCAGGAGTTCATAACGCAGTGATTCCCAACTTATTGTCACTACAATCCCCAAAATCTGATAAATGGTTTCTTGTACGGGATCCAACGATCCTCGATGAGTTGGGTTTAACGATCCAGATCTTTCCATAATTTCATGAATCGAAAGTTCACGATGCAGGGAATCCTAATCTTTGTCGCCTCAATTCCCAAATTATGAAAATTTAGTTTCCTTGCTCTCTGGGCCCACAACACAGTTGTCACCCTTAAAATCTACTACGGTTCTTTCGTCTCAGAAAACTTCGGGACTTTGGGTTTTGGGATTTCGATTCTTGAGACTTTCAGACTCACTTTAATTCCCAACCCTCGACTTCGGAATTATGATTTACTTTATCCTTCGGGCTCACAACACAACTGTCGCCCTTCACCACAGTGGCACGTGGTACGTTTAGAAGGGTCCACGTCACCTTTGGTGATGTCATCGGGTCCCACCACTCTCATCTGTCTTCTTGACTCACTGGCACGTGGTACACATTCATGCGTCCAAGTCCATTCCAAGAAAAATCCCATGATTAGACTCCTTCCTTAGATCTACGATGCAAATCTTTTCGGCGTTTTGGGGATTTGGGCATCGGGAGTTCGTGCATCCCACATCTCAAACTTCCGTCTGTCGAAATCCCAAAATTACGGTTTACTCCTCCGCTGAATCGGACGGTCAACTCCCTTCCTACGATCTACGGTGTAGATCGTTTCAGGATTTCGGGTTTCGGGTTTCAGAGGTGTTCACCTTCCTCACTTCCCATCTCTCGACTTTGCAAAATTTGAAAGGTTTTCATGACTAACTCGAGCATGAATCCACCAGATATAATGGTCGAGCCTTCCTCCTAGATCTACAATGTAGATATTCTCGGTTTTTCGGGTTTTTGGGAGCTCACGTATTGCGATTCCTACGCTCCTGTGCAACTCCAAAGGGTTTTTAAACCCTACGCACGTTTTCCCGATATGACGGTCACGAGGGTTCGCTACTTCCCTCCCGAACATATCTTAAGGCTCCAGCACTACTGGTGTGGAGTCCTCTTTCCTTGTGGCCATATACCACACACGTTGCGGTTTCACAACACCGCTATACTTCATGATCTTAAAGGCACGATCAAGTAGCTCCTTAACACTCTAGACCATACTAGGGTCCGAAATTGGTCCTCCAGACACAATTTATCCTCTCACCCTTGGTCCAAAGACCACTCCACTGGTCCATCTAGGCTCAGTGTCGAAACCTTGGCTCTGATACCAAACTATAACACCACTTTTTTCGGTTAACAAACTTCCCGGAAATATAACACTCACTCTCGAATTATAAAACAACATGAATTTAAGCAAAGAAACACATTTAAACTCAGAGTAAGTCATATAAATTATTTCTATCATAATTTTAAGAATGGAATTAACCATAATTCATCTACACAATAGAATACATGATAAAATATAAGCATCATAGGCATGCAAAACATAACATTTAAAATAAGCTGATACTTATCTTGAAACTGAGGTAATTCCACCAACCAGGTGCAGGCCTTCCACGAACCTCCCAGCCTTAGACCTCACTGCTCATTAGCTAAGCAATAGGTCACCCCTGAGCTGGGACTAAGCTCCACCCCAAGGTAAGGAATCCTAGGCTAGGCTGAGGTTACAGGGAAAACACACAGTCATGAGGAAGGTATTATCTCCCAGGAACCACTCATGCTCATTGCCCATAGACTCTCCTTCCCCACATGCCTATTCCACCCCAGGACTATGCACCTTCTTTGTCACCTAGATAGTCCTTCGACTGCTAACCTCCCTTGTCTTGGGTTACAACAACAGACTGGACTGGAAGTCTCCGATCTCTNTGAATAGTTTGAACAGTTCTCTCTTTATCTTTTCTGTGGGGGCAGTCTCTGTACCTATGTTTTCCTTTACAACCCCAACACTCCATAGGTGGCGGTCTTGGCATTTGCTCACCCCCTTCAGCCTTCTTGGGCTCTCTAAAGGATGGTTGTCCATGGGGACTATTTCTGAAAAAGGGAGGCTTGTTTCCCTTCTGCCTCTGCTCTTTCCTGAACTTCTTCTGATCATCCCAAGCCTTCAAAAAAGTAGGCCTTTCTCTTTGTTGTTCATACAAGCATTTTTCCCTTCTTATCACTTCTTCCATGGTCTTAGGGTCATCATACTGAATCTTATCACCGATGGAAGGTGGCAGTCCACTCAGATACCTCTGAATCTTGACAGTCTCATCTTTGATGAATGGAACATATTTCAACAGTTCCAAGAAACTTTGTCCGTACTCATCCATGGTCATGCTACTACTTAGCTTGAGTTCAAATAACTCCTTCATCTTTCTATCATAATACATTTTGGTCAGGTATTTATTTTTGAAATACCTCTTAAACTCCTTCCAGGTGATATCTTTCTCTCTGATGTAATGAACTTGCACCAACTGATCCCACCACATGGATGCTTTTCCTTTTAGCTAATACATATCAATTCTTCCTTCTACATGAGCAGAGTAGTTATGCAGTTGGAAATATTTCTTCATGCCAAGCAACCATGTTTTGGCATCTTCCTCCTTCTTATGTTCTCCATCGAACGTTGGAGGCTTAATCTTGTTCATCTCCCATTTCAATTCATTCTTTCCAGATTTTTGGTGTTTTCTGGTAGGGGATGGGCTTGAACTACTGTGTGTTTCCTTGCCAGAATGCTTCGGGGAGAAACGGTAATGTCTGCTACCACTCCTCGATTTCCTTATTCTCTTCAGGGTTCTGACACTTCTTGATCTGCTTGTGTCACTCTCTTTTTCCAATTTATTTTCTATTCTTTCCAGGCTCCTCAACATTTTTAAGTTGAATTCACCCTGTCGATCCCTGATTTTCATGAGTTTTTGGCTATCAGCTCGGTGAACCTGGGCATCTTTCTGCAATATTTCAATGATTTTCATCATATGTACTTCCTTATCCATCTATTTTATGTGCCCACTATATTTTCTTCCTTCGACTCCCAGGTTGACATTCCTTCCTAGCCTTTCGTCCTCTGTTTTGGAGGCAATCTGCACCTCTTTCAATTCCATACTCGGTGTCAGTTTTCGGCTGTCCTGATACTCGTTGAAATCTTCACACACAACGTGCAACCAGCTAAAGTTTGTCAGGCCTTAACCCTTACAACATCACAATATTCACAAATCAACATGAGTGAGAAAATGTTTTAACTTCACAAAGTTTTCTGAGCTCTGACGGTTCTGCAATTTCGGGACTTCGGGACTTCTGGCTTCGGGGTTTTGGTCCACGAGGCTCTCACACTCGCTTTTGAGTTTAGGTTCTTCGGTACCCGGGAGTTCATAACGCAGTGACTCCCAACTTCTTGTCACTACAATCCCCAAAATCCGATAAATGGTTTCTTGTACGGGATCCAACAATCCTCGATGAGTTGGGTTTAACGATCCAGATCTTTCCAGAATTTCATGAATTGAAAGTTCACGATGCAGGGAATCATAATCTTTGTCGCCTCAATTCCCAAATTATGAAAATTTAGTTTCCTTGCTCTCTGGGCCCACAACACAGTTGTCACCCTTAAAATCTACTACGGTTCTTTCGTCTCAGAAAACTTCGGGACTTTGGGTTTTGGGATTTCGATTCTTGAGACTTTCAGACTCACTTTAATTCCCAACCCTCGACTTCGGAATTATGATTTACTTTATCCTTCGGGCTCACAACACAACTGTCGCCCTTCACCACAGTGGCACGTGGTACGTTTAGAAGGGTCCACGTCACCTTTGGTGATGTCATCGGGTCCCACCACTCTCATCTGTCTTCTTGACTCACTGGCACGTGGTACACATTCATGCGTCCAAGTCCATTCCAAGAAAAATCCCATGATTAGACTCCTTCCTTAGATCTACGATGCAAATCTTTTCGGCGTTTTGGGGATTTGGGCATCGGGAGTTCGTGCATCCCACATCTCAAACTTCCGTCTGTCGAAATCCCAAAATTACGGTTTACTCCTCCGCTGAATCGGACGGTCAACTCCCTTCCTACGATCTACGGTGTAGATCGTTTCAGGATTTCGGGTTTCGGGTTTCAGAGGTGTTCACCTTCCTCACTTCCCATCTCTCGACTTTGCAAAATTTGAAAGGTTTTCATGACTAACTCGAGCATGAATCCACCAGATATAATGGTCGAGCCTTCCTCCTAGATCTACAATGTAGATATTCTCGGTTTTTCGGGTTTTTGGGAGCTCACGTATTGCGATTCCTACGCTCCTGTGCAACTCCAAAGGGTTTTTAAACCCTACGCACGTTTTCCCGATATGACGGTCACGAGGGTTCGCTACTTCCCTCCCGAACATATCTTAAGGCTCCAGCACTACTGGTGTGGAGTCCTCTTTCCTTGTGGCCATATACCACACACGTTGCGGTTTCACAACACCGCTATACTTCATGATCTTAAAGGCACGATCAAGTAGCTCCTTAACACTCTAGACCATACTAGGGTCCGAAATTGGTCCTCCAGACACAATTTATCCTCTCACCCTTGGTCCAAAGACCACTCCACTGGTCCATCTAGGCTCAGTGTCGAAACCTTGGCTCTGATACCAAACTATAACACCACTTTTTTCGGTTAACAAACTTCCCGGAAATATAACACTCACTCTCGAATTATAAAACAACATGAATTTAAGCAAAGAAACACATTTAAACTCAGAGTAAGTCATATAAATTATTTCTATCATAATTTTAAGAATGGAATTAACCATAATTCATCTACACAATAGAATACATGATAAAATATAAGCATCATAGGCATGCAAAACATAACATTTAAAATAAGCTGATACTTATCTTGAAACTGAGGTAATTCCACCAACCAGGTGCAGGCCTTCCACGAACCTCCCAGCCTTAGACCTCACTGCTCATTAGCTAAGCAATAGGTCACCCCTGAGCTGGGACTAAGCTCCACCCCAAGGTAAGGAATCCTAGGCTAGGCTGAGGTTACAGGGAAAACACACAGTCATGAGGAAGGTATTATCTCCCAGGAACCACTCATGCTCATTGCCCATAGACTCTCCTTCCCCACATGCCTATTCCACCCCAGGACTATGCACCTTCTTTGTCACCTAGATAGTCCTTCGACTGCTAACCTCCCTTGTCTTGGGTTACAACAACAGACTGGACTGGAAGTCTCCGATCTCTGTGGCAACTACAGGGTTCCTTCTAGGAGTTCTCTCCTTCCTCTGTGCACTCTCTTACCTGGAGAGAGTTGCTCATAGGTCAAGCAACTTTTTCTTCCAATTCAACCACCTCTCTCTCCTGGAGAGAGTGTTGCACAAACTGGAAAACAAGCCCCATGTAGTCCAGCACTGCATGGCCACAACAGTCGACGGGAAAACAGACATGGGCTTTCCAACAGGTTCACCAATGGCGAATGGACTCACGGATATGGATTCGAACAAGACTCCACACATAGGCTCGATAATTAGACAGAGGATGTTTTCGGATTTTCAGAATCAACCTACAGGCTTCTGGATCAGTGGATGTACGGGGTATCTCTTGCAGAGGTCAGACGGGATGTTCGGTTCAGAAAATCAAGAAGAATGGAGAAGAACCCCTCTCACGGCTCATCTTGGTCGTTTATTCACATGCACTAGGGTTGACACTTGTCACCCTTGGAACTGCATGCATTCCATCAACATGCATCCGTTTTTCACGTTTTCCCCTTGCCAGGAACTTAGGATAAACAACATAAAATGCACATGTTCTTTGGAATAATAATAAAATATTATTCCCAAGGCTTAAGCCCCCTAGGCTTAACACTTAGCCCCTTTTCCCACCTTCCAGCCCCTAATCCCTTTCCCTCTCTATGGATGCTCAGTCCCCCATCACTCATTCATCCTGTCGGCCTACACAAGGAAATGTTTATATTTTATTAATGTGCTTCATACATATAAGTACAAAATCAGGTCCATGGCCTACAACCCTTAGGCTCTCTCTTTGACCTAATAATGACATAAGCCCATCAGCTTATACAAACTTGGCTCACCAGCCTATAACACATATTTACAATTCATTTCATACATCAAACTTACAAAGGGCTCGGCCTTGGGGACACTATAGTCTTGAAGGCAGTTTTTTGGATGTCTTCACCCTTGATTCGGACTTGGTGGTATCCATATCTCAAGTCAATCTTTGAGAAGATGGAAGCACCTCCCAATTGATTGAATAGGTCATCGATCTTGGGTAAGGGGTACTTGTTCTTTATGGTTACCTTATTGATTTGTCTATAATCTATGCACAGTTGGAGGGTATTGTCTTTCTTTTTCATAAACAGGACTGGTGCTCCCCATTTAGACACGCTGGGTCGGATATAGCCCTTGAACATCATTTCTTTTAGTTGTAATTTAAGCTCAAATAGCTCAGGTGTGCTCATCCTGTAGGGTGTCCTAGACACTGGGACCACTCCCGGTGCAAGTTCTATCGAGAAGTCAATGTCCCTTCTCGGAGGTAAACCCGATACCTCTTCCAGAAATACATCTCTATATTCTCTTATTGTGGGGTGGTCTTCGAGGCTTGGTTTTTCATCTTCAAATGATTCCAACACCTGTATCACATATAGTGGACATCCCTTTCTGCAATACTTTCTCATTTGAAGGGATGATATTTGTTTCACCGAGATAGGTTTTTGGATCCCTTGAAGGGTTATCCTTCTTCCTTCTTCACTTACACATTCTAAGGTTTTATGGTAACAATCCAGTCTGGCTTTATATGTGGCTAGCCAGTCCATACCAATCAACAGGTCATACGATCCTAGGGGTAATACGTTAAGGTTTTCTTGGGTGGGAAATTCACCCATAGTGAATTGGCAAGCTGATATGACCTCCGCTACCTTTCTTTTGGTGTCAGTGGCTAAATGTACCAACCATGGCTTGGCATGTTTATGTGGCTGTAATTTACACTTATCAATATCCTTAGGGGCTATATAACTCAAATTTGAACTAGGGTCAATTAGAACAGACACTAGATGGTTGGCGATCATACCTTCCATATCCACCACTGAAGCTTGTTGGTCATCTTGTTTATTATCCACGGCTGCATAAATTTGCAGCATACTCCTGGCCACATCATTGACGGTGGTAGCTTCTTGAACATTGTAAATTCTCTGACTTTTCTGTTGTCAGTGCAGGAAGTCCCTTAGTGTATGTTCTTCTCAACAAGCCCAACATTTTAAGGGTTCTTTCTTTGGGTTATCAATCTTTCCTAGGGTAGATCCAAAAGGTTTATTTCCGCTCTGGGAGGGGAAATTCTGTTGGTGTACACTTTGGGTTGGGAAGATCATCCTTGAGTCATTTTTATAGTTTTTAAATCTTGGGGATTTAAACCCCTTTTTCTGGAATCCGGAACTATTCTTCTGCTTCCAGCCTTCACGAGGTTTTTTCTGATGCCCAAGCTATTCATAACAATATCTTGCCTTTCAAATAGTATCTTCTAGGTCTTTGGCTCGTCAAACTCAATCCTGTTCTGATAGTCTTTAGGTAGTCGACTGATGAATCATTGCACCTTTTCCTTTTCTTCTTTTATATAGGGTATGTACCTCAACAATTTGAGGAATCTGCTGACATATTCCTCTGTGGTGCGTTGCTCCAGCTTGAGTTCATAGAATTATTTAGTCTTTTCATCGAAATATTTTTCCGACAGATACTTCTTTCTGAAGTATTTCTCAAACCGTTCCCAAGATAGGTCTTCTTTGTGAATCACTTTTACATTCTTAAGGTCTTCCTACCAAATGGAAGCCTTCCCATTCAGGTTGAAAGTGGCTACTCGGGCCTTCAAATTTTTCGAGAAGTCATGGACTCTGAAATACTTCTTTAGTCCAAGCAGCCAGGCCTCCGCTTCCTCTCCCTTCTCTATTTCACCATCAAAAGAGGGTAGTTTTGCCTTATTGAATTCTTCGAGATTATGATTTTTGGAAAGATTTCTCTTCTTCTGTTTTCTTCGGTAATAAGAACTAGTTCTTCTACCAGAAGATCCATCTGAGTTGCTAGTTTCCTTTCCAGAGGAATCGTTAAATGCTTGTCCCTTTTCTTTGGGGTGAACCTTTCTCGAGGTGCTCCTCCTAGTGTGGCCAGTTAAAGGACCACGTTTCCTTATCCCAGTTGGGCTTCGAATTCTCTTTGTCTGTCATTGGTCTGCGTGACTGGTGTTAGGTCCATGATGCAATTGTATTTGTATGTTGTACAAGCTATGCAACAAGATTGTATTAATTTATTTTTTCTTCTCTTGCTCTTTTAACAACCTCTCGTTGTTGGCCTTCCATCTCTGTAGTTCAAACATGAGGCCAAAGAATTCGTGGTGCGTCACCATTCTATGCGTCTGCAGTTACCCACGGTTGATCGTCCGCTTGTTGTGAAAGAAAAACACTTGTTGTTAGTCAACATTATATTCATTCACAATCATCGCATAATTTATATTTTTCAAATGCATACACACAATAGGAATTTTCATTCTTAAATTCAGCTTTTGATAAGGGGGTTTAGGATAGAGAGTTATTCCTTTTAAGAGTACTTCAGATGGAGTTCCTGCACAACTTGTCCATGAGCCCAAGTAGGCCAAGTGTTGTAACCATGCTCTGATACCAATTTGACACACACCCACTACGACATAATAGGTTTTTTTCTCCTTTTTCTCCTTTTTTTCTCGAGGGACAAAATACTTGAGTTCCTACAAGGTCCTAGCATAGGCTATCTCTTCCTGTCGAAACCTTCACTAAACCAATCCGTCAGTTCTTTCATTGCAAACCTGATGTGTACAACTCAAGCAACAACCAAGGGCTTTGCCTCCCTGTGATCATCGGTTATGTCCCCGGGCCAAGCCAAGAGGTGCCTTTTGCAGTTTGTGACTCAAAAATGCCCGTGAGTCTAGTCTTTCGACTCTTCAAACCCTAAAACCCAAAATCATCCCTTCGTTGAGATTGACGGCTTCAAATCCCCCTGATCCGATAGTCCTGGCCGTATCGGGACCCGAAAAATAATAAACAAGACCTAGCCAAGAGGGTAGGGGGTCTCATCATGAGCTAGCCTATTAGGTTCATGGGTACCTAATAGTATGACATTTTCATTATATGGTTACCACGCCAAGGCAGTGACCTTTGATTCCATGGCCAAGGGAAAGGGGGTCTCATCACGAGCCAACCTTCTCATCTCTATGAAAGTACTTGTCGGTAACACTGTCAGCTCTAGTCACCATGCTAAGGCAGTGTCCTCTGGTTAGACCTTGAATAAAAAGAGAAAGAATAATAAATTCAAATAAAGAAAGAATAAAGGAAAGAACGGGCTTGGAAAAATTGCATCCATGACGGGTACAACTCACCTTTTATAAAGGCACCCACAGATAACATTATGCATCCCTGTCTCTCACTCTACCCACTTGTCTAGACATCCCTTAGCCAAATCACCTCATTTACATGGCTTGGATGGAACCTTCCTGGGGACTTCCCGTCTCTTGTGGATACTACCCCAATAGGATGTCTTGTCCTTTTCTTCGATCTTGTATTGTGTATTTTTGTGACGTCTTTGAGCTGTTGAACAATGTATCAGGGTTTTTATTCATATGTTTGATAAATATTAATGATGAAATGTGATTGACATTGCTATGATCCCTATGAATAATGAGCCCATGGAGGGTGTAGTTTTTGATGTGCAGGACCATGCCCGAGGGACAGGTACCACTTGGACCAGTACACATGGGGAGATGATTAGTTCATACCTCCATGCGGCTGAAGAGCCCATTAGATGGTTGTTGAGACCCCATCAAAGGGGCAGAGACAAGACAGTGTTTGACCGAGGTTTTGCACCTGAGAAGAAGAGGACGTTTCACCAGAGGTACTTTTGCAGATCTCAGCCTAGGGGGAATGACCCCTTTTCAGTGGAACGTTGGCCTTAGAAGGCTCAAAGCATCCCCATCCTTTCCATGTATTCATCCAGCTTCATGGTCATTCTTGGAGGTAGAATGGGCAGTAGTGGCACGTGTGGCATGTTGGAGAGGCCCCTGGGGGGTCAACGTTTTGCTCATGGATGCCTCATCTTCCCTAAAAGGGGCTAGTGCCTCCCTTGAAGGGGATTTTACCTTTATTACAGATCAGTTAGGGTTTTAATTTGACAATTTAATCTAAAAATAGTATTCTGGTCTTGTCGACCATTTTTATGACCTAAAATTAATTAAGGTCATTGGTACATTGTATATTGAGGGTTTTCACTCTCATTTTGACATAACACATCACTCACTCTCCTAGTGAGGTCTGTTTTTTGCACCCTATTAGGTTTATTGGCTATTTTGAGGAAGGCGCACTTGTTTGGAGAGGATATTTTTGGCAATTTATGGTGTTTCTTGAAGGAAGGTTTACAACTAGGGTTTGCGTGCTATTTTCTTGGTGATTTGTAAGTATTTTTCTGCAAAAATTCTTGATTGAATGGTTGTGTTTTAATTTATTACATTTATTTATAAATATTGCTGAATCAAAACCCTAGGGGAAAAACACACAAGTAGGTCATTGCCTCTTGTCCCCTGATAGAAGAACCTTTTAGACATTGAACAAGAAGAAGAGAGCTTAGCCATTGCTACACTCTTTCTTTCTTCTTCTGTTAAGCTAGTCATACCTTTAAACTTCAAGAGGAAGAGGAAATCCCAGGCCTAGATTATCTACACCTAGGGCCATTTTTCTTTTAGGGTTTGATGAAAGAGCCTTGCCTTTGCAACACTCTCCCTCTTTAAACTCTCTTGTCTTGATTTTACTTGTCTTTGAGCTAGTTGATTTCAAGGAAGGAGGAGAGAGCATGAGGCCTTGCTTAAGCAACACCAGAGTGAGCCTCTCTCCCCTAGGGTTCTGTCTTTAAGGCCCTACTATTGCAGCACCTTGAAACCTTTCCCTCTTGTCCTTTGAATCTCATCCCCTTCAACTTGTGTGTCCTTCACCTTTTGACTCCATAAC
>JZKD02S2144677.1:9817-22674 GCA_000966675.3 Picea glauca
GTTTTGGAATTGGCTCGGATTGTGTAGTGGTGTTTAGGAGTGAGCCTATACCTGCCACTAAGCGTGCTACAAGAAAAGGTGTTTCCTGAAGTACAAAACATGGTGTTTCTTCTGGTATTTGTCACATTGGAAGAGTTCAAAGAATAATAAAGAAGGATGGTAATAGGGTATTTGATCACCATAATCACATTAATATTTTGGATAGGCCAGAAGGAGTTTAGATTCAACTTTGTTGGTACCATCGAATCAAGGGGAAACACATGTACAAGTATGATTTGACAGATCAGAATTTCATCCAACTTGAAGTTGTTATGGTAGGGGCGAAATTATCATCCCATAGCATGAATGACACATACAAATTAGAAGAAAATTATTACAAATGTTTTGAAGATTTTGTCAAATATCTAAATGGGGTATTGTTTTCACATTGTTTTCAAAACATTATACTTTCTTTTTTCTTTTTTATTACTATCTTATAGATTATTTTTAAAGTATTATTGGTTGTGTTCTTGTTGATTTGTTTGTAGAAGTTTGATACTCACTCATACTGTTTGGACTTGAGTTCGGTGAATGTATCAAATGGTGAATTGTTGGGATAAATCAACAAGAAATTATTGGGCTTCATATTTTCTTATTTCTTTATTGCAAAGTTGGTTTGGAGGGTTCCTGAAATTTATGCAATAGATTCAAAATGAGTATTTATACCCTTGGAATATAAAAATATAAGGATTTAAATTTTTTGGGATATTATAGTCATGCTTTGCAATGGAATGGAAACAAGGCATCATCCTTGTTGAAACTTTGAAAATGATGAAACAAGTTTTTTCATATCAAATTTTTGGTGGCCATGCCCATATTGCATTTCTTTTGAAGTATACATTTGTAGGATGTTTCAAGTATACAGAGAATGTCCCTGGGGCTTTTTGTGTATTCCAAGTGGATTCTGTATTTCTAAACTACATATAATGTGAATCTCTTTTTTGGGTTCATTCATATTTTGAATGTTAATTTATAACTAGGGTGGTTACTATTAAGATTATGTGTTTTGTTTCTATCACAAATGGGTGATGATGAATTTATAAACTAATGATTATGGTGAGAAGTCAACAACAACTTTCTTTGTTTTCAGATTTCAAATGCATATTCTTTGGATTTCAAAACACATTATAAAAGGTTTTTAGGATTTGTAGGTCTATATTTGTAATACATTCTTGAGGTGTTCTTAGAAATTGGAGTTAATAAATATTTATAAACTCATCCATGGTTGTGAGATATATTCATAACATGCAAAAACTTGATGGTTCTTATTAGTCTTATGTTAATGAACTATGTTTTTGTTCATATACTTGCTAAGTTGGTTTTGGAATAATCACGGGATTATGTTGTTTACAACAATATTTTGAATCTAATTGGTCTTTGTATGCCAATTTGACATGTATGCCAATTTAGCATACAAAGAAATCCATACACTGGAGGCCATTGGCCTTCTATGTATGCCAATTGGAATACACAACTATGTATAATCAATGGGATGATTTTGGGAAAACCCATCCTTGTAGTGTTTATATTTTATTTGGATGTCAACATACCTAAAACTATTCGCAATGCCAAAAATAGACATACGAACCCTCCATCTCTCCCGGGTTGGAAATGGGTATTTGGAATTCATGATTACTGTGTTAATCCACATATGATATGGAAACAAAATTGTTGGTTCTATCAAGAATTAACAATGGCACATGTAAATGATGTGTAAGGAGCTTCACTAAACTCTTTCAATATAGCTATGTTCCTGGTATGCTCTATGATAGAATCATGTAGCTTGAAGAACTCACATGTGACCCATAATCGATAGCTTCTTGGTTTGAAAAATGAACCTCTCATTCTGAAGCCAAATGAAATTGTTCTTAAACATTGTTTGACAGACCTTGAAATTTTGTTTTATAGTGATTTTTCAATAGTATATTATGATGAATCATTTGAAGGTACATTGTGTTTAGCATGGGAAGTGTAATTGAGATTCACAATGCTTATTTGTCTCCTGAAAAATCACTTTGGTGCTAAAATTGTTAATTGTGTGTTTCATTTGTTTTAGCTCAACTACAAAGATGTTTACTATTATTTTATAAATCTTTGGGGATGTGTATCCCACTAATATTTAAGCAAAAGGAAATTGTTTTATTCACAGAAAATGCAGATCATTATCCATCTTGAATTTCATGTATGTCTCAACACTCTTCATTTCATGTGGAGAATTTATTTTGAAGGGGTAATATTTTCTATGGTTGGATATTTGTTCCCCCACTATTTCTATTGCTGAGATAAAGGAGTCTGAGTTGTTTGTGTTGTGTTGATTTTTTTTTTCTGCATCCATGGAGGGATAGTATTTAAGAGAAACATTTGAGTGGGGTTGTGAGGAAAGTGTAATGGAAATATGACCTGACACATTGGTTGGATAGAGAAAGGGTTCTTGTCTAATGAGAGGGTCGGCAAGGGTAATTCTCTGGGTGTTCACAGTGAGCACCATTTGCTAGCCATGAAACGATTCATCCTTTTCCATTCAAGATTTTCTAAAATTATAAATAAATAAGAGTAATTTATGATGCTTTGCATTTTTCAACAATAAATTGTGATCTATGTATGGAAAGTCATGCTTAACATTAATTTTCTAGTTCTAATTGAGATACAATAAGGTTTTAGAAGGATGCAATAGATTTCCAGGACAAATAAATTTTGTGGCATATATATTTTATCGGGAAATATTGTCTAAGATCCAATATATGCATCTCTTTATTACAATTCCAAGAAAACATGTAACGATTAATACAGTTACTTTGGCAATGACAACATTCAATATTCTAAGTATGCCAATTATATTGTTACAAATTTGGGACTGTTGTTTTATTAATAGCTTGCATTCCATTCCTTTATGAAGGTAAGATGTATGTTGTGTAATGAGCTTCCTTTTGAGGTTGGTTTCCTATTTCCAGGTTCCACCTTCACTACATATCTTAATAATTACAAGTTGTATGGACAAGTATTCAAAGTATACAACACCACTATATATCGCACTGCTAGATGAACATTCAAAGATGAAGTAGCCTAGGTAGTAGGGACATTGGTCAGTGTGAGGTTTAGTTCCCATCTGGTCATTAGTGTGTAAGTTTGTACTGGTGTTTTTGGATGGTGATGTATTTCATTTGTTATCGTGTTTTAGATTGTTTCTGATGATTTCCTTGCAGCAGAGTACTTACCTGCCATATGTATCATATTTACAACACTTCAATTTACGTCATGCATTGCATATGTAGAGATAATTGTAGCACTAACCAAGCCCAATACATTTATTAATAGGTAATGACATTTGAAAGTTATATTTTGTCATCTATAGTCATTCTTGTAAGTACATATATACAATCAATGGATATGGGTAATATTTTGGATGTTGGCATGCACAACAACCCTTGGCCTATTGTGCATGCCAAATTGGGCTATTATGCATGCCAAATGACTCTAATAGTGACATTACAAGGGTAGAAGATTCCACATGCATTTGAGGAAAATATTAGTTAGGATGTGTCACTTCAGCATTTGGGGTCTCATATGAAATATCTTTCAATCAACTAGTTCATGTTAAATATAATATTTACTTGGAGCTTCTTTTTTTAATTTTTAGTTCATTCTTTTGTTAATTGTTTAATTTTTAATCTTAGCTTTAGTACATGTTCACATGTTAATTTTATTATATGCTCAAACTATTTTATGCATATTTTAATTATCCGTTCCATACTCTAAATTAGTCTATTGTGTTTTTCACCTTTGTACTTTGGTTAGAATTGCTAATAGATAAGATACTCTTTGTGAGTATGTGTTACATTTCAAGTCTTGTATTCTCTTTTGTGCCACTATTTTTGTCTTATTATTTTTCATAAAGATACTAAAACATGGTAGCATCTCCTCCACATGTGATATTTTGTCTTCCATGGTGAATTCATGGAGATAAAGCATTCCTATTGGTATTTATATCTATATTCTACAAGTGATGAGCATTATTATGTATGAATATGTATTTTATGTATTCCCTTTTGAAAAATCTTCATACGTGAAGTGCGATTTTTTTCCAATATCGGATTATCATGGGAGTGGACACGTATTTTGATTTAATTAAATTAATTGTGGAACAGATACATTAGGTTTCTCATGAGAGTATTGTGAAGTTATTATGTCTACTTTCTTGAGAAATGTGAAGATAAGTTGGATTGATCATAACCAAGTCTATTTTTGCACATTTGAATACTACACATAGATTTCAACACTTGTTTTAGGACTTCATATTGACTTGTTTCACCCATTGTGTAGTTGCAATGTTCATTTCTCTTTCTAATAGATTGATTGTCATAGTAGTTTATTATTGACAATTATTAATGATAATTTTTTTTGTTGTTGTTTATTGCATGTATATAGGTAGAATATGTTTTATGATGGAAATACCATTTGGGTGTATGTTTGGAGCATTAGTTGAGTCTTTTGACCCCTTTTCTCAAAAATTGCATGACAATTCTTTTTTTCCTTGTTTGAAGCATTCTCGTTGATCTTTTTTTCATCACTTTCAATTTCAATGTATTCTTTGTCATCTTCTATGTCATATTTTGGAGATTGTTTTTTGGAAACTTTGATTTAGTACTTCGAAGAAAATCATGTACATATTGTTGGTTTTTTGGAGGCCATTGTTTTGAAGAATGACTCTTTGTTATATTCAAGGGATGTTTATGATGCATATTTCTCTTAAAATTCAAATACACCAACCTATGTCAATATTAAATTTATNTGCTACCTATAGGGTGGTATATGCCCAATTAAGCTTCTGTGGTGGCTCAACATCTGCATTCTCATCATCGACATGATCAACATATTTCAAACTAGATTCAGAGCTCATATCTGAACAATGATCTGAGTGAGTGGACTCGTCATCATTGATTTCTAGTGCAGGTACTAGTATATAAATATCTGCATGTAGCTCTTACGGTACATGTAAGGGATTTTCCTCAAACTAAACATTGCACTCAATGATGAGCTTGTTAGTAGAGGGATCAAGAAACATGTAACCCTTCACACCATTTGGATATCCCATGAATATGCATGCAGTACTCTTGACAAAGGATCATAATTTTCATGTGGTACTATGGACAGAGGATCATAATTTTCCAACACTCCAATTTGGGGATGAAGTAGTTGATGATTCTTCACCAGGTCGTTCCAACCTTTTCCCTCAATGTTACTCAATGATAGTGAATTTAAAACAATGGAAAGTGAGTGGATACATGAGTTAAATGAAATTTTATATTCCATTGATGAGAATGTAAAAATAACTATGAAGCCAGTGGTGGAGCTTGATGGTAAATATATGTATAAGTCTTGTTTGGTTAGTCAGTTGAATGGAAACCCAACATTATCCAAAGATAGGTTGACTTTAAAGTGAGAAATGGGGTCTACTTTAAGTGAGATGAGAGGGATCTCAAAAAGGGTGTTTAAATTGGTTTTGGAATTGGCTTGGATTGTGTAGTGGTGTTTAGGAGTGAGCCTATACATGCCACTAAGCGTGCTACAAGAAAAGGTGTTTCCTGAAGTACAAACCATCGTGTTTCTTCTGGGGTTTGTCACATTGGAAGAGTTCAAAGAATAATAAAGAAGGATGGTCATAGGGTATTTGATCACCATAATCACCTTAATATTTTGGATAGGCCAGAAGGAGTTGAGCTTCAACTTTGTTGGTACCATCGAATCAAGGGGAAACACATGTACAAGTATGATTTGACAGATCATAATTTCATACAACTTGAAGTTGTTATGGTAGTGGAAAACTTGTCATCCCATAATAGGAATGACACATACAAATTAGTAGAAAATTATTACAAACATTTTGAAGATTTTGTCAAATATCTAAATAGGGTATTGTTTTCACATTGTTTTCAAAACATTATACTTTCCTTTTTCTTTTTTATTACTATCTTATAGATTATTTTTAAAGTATTATTGGTTGTGTTCTTGTTGATTTGTTTGTAGAAGTTTGATACTCACTCATACTTTTTGGACTCAAGTTCGGTGAATGTATCAAATGGTGAATGGTTGGGATAAATCAACAAGCAATTATTGGGCTTCATATTTTCTTATTTATTTATTGCAAAGTTGGTTTGGAGGGTTCTTGAAATTTATGCAATAGATTCAAAATGAGTACTTGTACCCTTGGAATATAAAACTATAAGGATTTAAATTTTTTGGGATATTATAGTCATGCTTTACGATGGAATGGAAACAAGACATAATCCTTGTTGAAACTTTGAAAATGATGAAACAAGTTTTTGCATATCAAATTTTGGTGGCCATAACCATATTGCATTTCTTTTGAAGTATACATTTATAGGATGTTTCGAGTATACATAGAATTTCCCTGGGGCTTTCTGTGTATTCCAAGTGGATTCTGAATGTCTAAACTACATATAATGTGAATCTCTTTTTTGGGTTCATTCATATTTTGAATGTTAATTTATAACTAGGGTAGTTACTATTAAGATTATGTGTTTTGTTTCTCTCACAAATGGGTGATGATGAATTTCTAAACTAATGATTATGGTGAGAAGTCAACAACAACTCTTTTTTTTTTTTCATATTTCAAATGCATATTTTTTGGATTTCAAAACACATTATAAAAGGTTTTTAGGATTTGTAGGTCTATATTTGTAATACATTCTTGAGGTGTTCTTAGAAATTGGAGTTAATAAATATTTAGAAACTCATCCATGGTTGTGAGATATATTGATAACATGCAAAAACTTGATGATTCTTATTAGTCTTATGTTAATGAACTATTTTTTTGTTCATATACTTGCTAAGTTGGTTTTGGAATAATGATGGGATTATGTTGTTTACAACAATATTTTGAATCTAATTGGTCTTCGTATGCCAATTTGACATGTATTCCAATTTAACATACAAAGCAATCCATACACTGGAGGCCATTGGCCTTCTATGTATACCAATTGGAATACACAACTATGTATAATCAATGGGATGATTTTTGGAAAATCCATCCTTGTAGTGTTTATATTTTATTTGGATGTCAACATACCTAAAACTATTCACAATGCCAAAATAGACATACGAACTTGCCATCTCTCCCGAGTTGGAAATGGGTATTTGGAATTCATGATTATTGTGTTAATCCACATATGATATGGAAACAAAATTGTTGGTTCTATCAAGAATTAACAATGGCACATGTAAATGATGTGTAAGGAGCTTCACTAAACTCTTTCAATATAGCTTTGTTCCCAGTATGCTATGTGATAGAATCATGTAGATTGAAGAACTCACATGTGACCCATAATCGATAGCTTCTTGGTTTGAAAAATGAACCTCTCATTTTGAAGCCAAATGAAATTGTTCTTAAAGATTGTCTGACAAACTTTGAACTTTTGTTTTATGGTGATTTTTCAATAGTAGATTATGATGAAGCATTTGAAGGTACATTGTGTTTAGCATGGGAAGTTTAATTGAGATTCACAATGCTTATTTGTCTCCTGAAAATCACTTTGGTGCTAAAATTGCTAATTGTGTGTTTCATTTGTTTTAGATCAACTACAGAGATGTTTACTATTATTTTATAAATATTTGGGGATGTGTATCCCACTAATATTTAGGCAAAAGGAAATTGTTTTCTTCACAGAAAACACATATCGTTATCCATCTTGAATTTCATGTATGTATCAACACTCTTCATTTCATGTGGAAATTTTATTTTGAAGGGGCAATATTTTATGTGGTTGGAGATTTGTTCCCCCACTATTTCTATTGCTGAGATAAAGGAGTCTGAGTTGTTTGTGTTGCGTTGATTTTTTTTTTTGCATGCATGGAGGGAGAGTATTTAAGAGAAACATTTGAGTGGGGTTGTGAGGAAAGTGTTATGGAAATATGACCTGACACATTGGTTGGATAGAGAAAGGGTTCTTGTCTAATGAGAGGGTTGGCAAGGGTAATTCTCTTCACTAATTTCTACAATTGTCATTTTCTTTGTTTTCTTGGAGTTAGTGTTCTCTCATATAACTAACATGAGGGCTGGTGGGTTTTATAAGTGTGTAGCTATTGAGAACTATGGGTGTTCACAGTGAGCACCATTTGCTAGCCGTGAAATGATTCATCCTTTTCCATTCAACATTTTCTGAAATTATAAATAAATAAGAGTAATTTATGATGCTTTGCATTTTTCAACAATAAATTGTGATCTATGTATGGAAAGTCATGCTTAACATTAATTTTCTAGTTCTAATTGAGATACAATAAGGTTTTAGAAGGATGCAATAGATTTCCAGGACAAATAAATTTTGTGGCATATATATTTTATCGGGAAATATTGTCTAAGATCCAATATATGCATCTCTTTATTACAATTCCAAGAAAACATGTAACGATTAATACAGTTACTTTGGCAATGACAACATTCAATATTCTAAGTATGCCAATTATATTGTTACAAATTTGGGACTGTTGTTTTATTAATAGCTTGCATTCCATTCCTTTATGAAGGTAAGATGTATGTTGTGTAATGAGCTTCCTTTTGAGGTTGGTTTCCTATTTCCAGGTTCCACCTTCACTACATATCTTAATAATTACAAGTTGTATGGACAAGTATTCAAAGTATACAACACCACTATATATCGCACTGCTAGATGAACATTCAAAGATGAAGTAGCCTAGGTAGTAGGGACATTGGTCAGTGTGAGGTTTAGTTCCCATCTGGTCATTAGTGTGTAAGTTTGTACTGGTGTTTTTGGATGGTGATGTATTTCATTTGTTATCGTGTTTTAGATTGTTTCTGATGATTTCCTTGCAGCAGAGTACTTACCTGCCATATGTATCATATTTACAACACTTCAATTTACGTCATGCATTGCATATGTAGAGATAATTGTAGCACTAACCAAGCCCAATACATTTATTAATAGGTAATGACATTTGAAAGTTATATTTTGTCATCTATAGTCATTCTTGTAAGTACATATATACAATCAATGGATATGGGTAATATTTTGGATGTTGGCATGCACAACAACCCTTGGCCTATTGTGCATGCCAAATTGGGCTATTATGCATGCCAAATGACTCTAATAGTGACATTACAAGGGTAGAAGATTCCACATGCATTTGAGGAAAATATTAGTTAGGATGTGTCACTTCAGCATTTGGGGTCTCATATGAAATATCTTTCAATCAACTAGTTCATGTTAAATATAATATTTACTTGGAGCTTCTTTTTTTAATTTTTAGTTCATTCTTTTGTTAATTGTTTAATTTTTAATCTTAGCTTTAGTACATGTTCACATGTTAATTTTATTATATGCTCAAACTATTTTATGCATATTTTAATTATCCGTTCCATACTCTAAATTAGTCTATTGTGTTTTTCACCTTTGTACTTTGGTTAGAATTGCTAATAGATAAGATACTCTTTGTGAGTATGTGTTACATTTCAAGTCTTGTATTCTCTTTTGTGCCACTATTTTTGTCTTATTATTTTTCATAAAGATACTAAAACATGGTAGCATCTCCTCCACATGTGATATTTTGTCTTCCATGGTGAATTCATGGAGATAAAGCATTCCTATTGGTATTTATATCTATATTCTACAAGTGATGAGCATTATTATGTATGAATATGTATTTTATGTATTCCCTTTTGAAAAATCTTCATACGTGAAGTGCGATTTTTTTCCAATATCGGATTATCATGGGAGTGGACACGTATTTTGATTTAATTAAATTAATTGTGGAACAGATACATTAGGTTTCTCATGAGAGTATTGTGAAGTTATTATGTCTACTTTCTTGAGAAATGTGAAGATAAGTTGGATTGATCATAACCAAGTCTATTTTTGCACATTTGAATACTACACATAGATTTCAACACTTGTTTTAGGACTTCATATTGACTTGTTTCACCCATTGTGTAGTTGCAATGTTCATTTCTCTTTCTAATAGATTGATTGTCATAGTAGTTTATTATTGACAATTATTAATGATAATTTTTTTTGTTGTTGTTTATTGCATGTATATAGGTAGAATATGTTTTATGATGGAAATACCATTTGGGTGTATGTTTGGAGCATTAGTTGAGTCTTTTGACCCCTTTTCTCAAAAATTGCATGACAATTCTTTTTTTCCTTGTTTGAAGCATTCTCGTTGATCTTTTTTTCATCACTTTCAATTTCAATGTATTCTTTGTCATCTTCTATGTCATATTTTGGAGATTGTTTTTTGGAAACTTTGATTTAGTACTTCGAAGAAAATCATGTACATATTGTTGGTTTTTTGGAGGCCATTGTTTTGAAGAATGACTCTTTGTTATATTCAAGGGATGTTTATGATGCATATTTCTCTTAAAATTCAAATACACCAACCTATGTCAATATTAAATTTATGAACTGTTCATAGAAATAATTTTGTTTACATAAACCAGATCTGCATCTCTTTCATAACTATAATTATCAATATGATTATTGCTAATATTATGATAAATATGTTAATTATTATCGGCCAAAATAATATGTATAATATTCTACATATAATCTCAAAAAAGGTTGTTTCACATGCCAATTTGGCATGAACGTCATCCCTGTTGTGTAGAAAACCATATAAAATAAATGTCTTTAGTGTGTCACCTTGTTGTGGGCTTGTCTATGGAAGTAGATTACTGAAATACTTTTTCATATTGAGTTCCATTTATTTCAAATGCAGAATGGTGTTTGTTGATTGCATATACAATTCTTCGGAAAGAGATTTTGTTTCGTCACATTATCCTCGGCTATAATTACTTGTTTGATGTGTTTACAAGCTTTTGAGATTTTAATTTCTTAAAATTATAAAATTTTGGGTATAATATATATTTCATCATATTGTTTTGATGTCAGCGAGGTGTTTATAAAAGATGATTGGATCAGATTGAGTTACAAATAATTGTTTATAAAAACACTGAGCAAAGAAGCACATGCATGGAAACTCATTTTAGATCTCCAACTTTCATGTTTGTTTTAACTGGGAATTGTGATTTGTTTAAAGCATACTAGGGAAAATAGCACACATGCGTAACACATGCATTGCAGACTCATCCTAAGATTCCAACTTTTAAGGTATCCCCATGATTTTTATTTTTTTTGCATTATACATGTGATTTATTTGGAGGGAACATGGTTCACATCCTTAATAGTGTATCACAGAAAAAATAAATATGTACTTATATTTTGAAGGATTATTTTGTTTGAAATACAAATGGTTGTTATCTATACTTGGATATCAATTGAAGTGATTAATTGGTTGTTGTTAAAGGTACTCACAATGCACATTTATGAAAGTTTTAATTTGTTAGTTTTAGTTCTTTACTGCTTTTTATGTGCAAATTGCATGCAAATTGATAGCCAAAATCAGGTATTGAACAGAACCCTGGTTTGTGACCTATGAATCTATTATAAATGAAAAAAAAATATTTGATTAATAGTTGTATATATTGCAGCACAACTTCAACAGATCCACTCATGTATCTATAGGACACACCACATTTGAGGTATGTTTTGGCTTCCAACCTTTAGCTCCTTATGAGATTCTAGTTGTTATCCCTATATCATTCATATCCTACCAACAAAAGGAGCAACACAAAGTTTCTCATTTTGTACAGAACTTGACCAATGTTCGCAGCAGATTCCATCCTTCAATAGACATAGGCCAATTATAAGGAATAACATGAACAACATTGAGTTGAACCACAAATTTATGTGGTTGAAAGAGATTGGATCCACTTGGATAAAAAGTGCTTCAAAAATCAATAGAATCACAAGATCAATCACGTTTGGTATGGTTTGTATGGTCCTTACACACCATCACTGATCAAATGGGTTTGAACACCTTAAAAGTTGGATTTATCACCTCAACTTTCCATTAGTAATGCAATCAATGTTAACCAATTTAAGTTGTATGAACCCCCTCACTTGTAGTAATTTATTCCACATATACGGGTAAAGTAGTTAGTGTTGGCATGTTTTACAGGTAGAGTATGCTTGTCATTGATGGCAAGTAAAGTAGCGATGATGGCTTGAGTACAGGTATAATGTGCCAGGCAGGCACCAGAAGTATTTTTGGAAGACGCAACAGAGAAAGCTCGTGAAGACCAAAAGAGATAGTGCAGAGGTGCACGTAGAGTGAAATGTATGTGTGTTTGTCATTGATGGAAAAGATCACGACCAACATCACAATGATGATCGCATGGCAATATCAGAAGCTAAATTCCATTTCAAGTATCATAAACAAGGACTCCATTTCAGAGTTCCAGATACTGGGAGTTGGAGGAGTCAAGAGTCGAGACTCTTCATCACAGGAGTCCCAAAGTGCTAAAATGCGAAACGCCGAAAATATCGAAACAGGCACATCAACCAGAGTTTTAGATACTGGGAGTTGGAGGAGTCAAGAGTCGAGACTCTTCATCACAGGAGTTTCGAAGTGTCAAAATGAGAAATGCCGAAAATCCCAAAATAGGCACATCAACAGGAGCTTCGGATACCGGGAGTTGGAGGAGTCAAGAGTCGAGAATCTTCATCACAGGAGTCCCAAAGTGCCAAAATGCGAAACGCCAAAAATATTGAAACAAACACATCGACCGGAGTTTCGGATACCAGGAGGTTGAGGAGTCAAGAGTCGAGACTCTTCATCATAGGAGTCCCGAAGTGTCGAAATGGGAAATTTTGAAATCACTATATGGATAACTACTTGGTCACCGCCGGTGGTCACATCGTTGAAGATATGTACAAAAGAGCTCC
>JZKD02S2144677.1:40876-55460 GCA_000966675.3 Picea glauca
GAAGGAGAAAAGGGAATTAGAAAAGGTATTCTAACATTATTTTGTTCCTTATGTGCTTAATGACCAAGATTTTGTTAGGGTATTTTGGGTATTTTGTAGGGTATGTGCTTAATGAAAGTGAAAAACATGACAGAAGACAGTGGAATTGCATGGTGAAAAACTTTGTTGGTTAATCTAAAGATAGAAAATACAAAACATACATAAAAACAATCATACAAGACACACACGGAAAACAGATATTCTGGGGCAAACACCTGTCCTCTTTATTCATTGTTTTGGTTCTTACAAATAATACAATTTACAATTTTGAATTTCGGGCATTTGCTTTTTCCTCCTAAAATCAATGAACAGAGTTGGAAGTTCCATGTACATTCCATTTTAAAGCTGCAAATTCCTAATGTTACAATGTCAAAAGCGATTGTTGGGATTTCTCCAACACTCTCCCACTTGGCAATCACTTTGAACAAGTGTCAATGCCAATCACCTCTGTACACAAGACAAATTTCTCTCCATTGACTGCCTTTGTTAGTTCATCAACTGCATTATTCACTTTGTTAACTTCACCACACCTTGCTCGTCCATTTTCCTAACAAAGTGGTGCTTCACAACAATATGCTTACTCTTTCCATTGTAAGTTGACTTATTGGCCATTGCAATGGCACTTTGGCTATCACAACTTATTGGACATTGCAATGGCACTTTGGCTATCACATTGTATTTCCAAACTACCATGTTGGATACCAATATTGTTGCACAGTCTTAATAATCATAGTTTCTTTAGTATCTTTTGTCGCAGCAACATGTTCTGCCTCTGAACTAGATAATGCAATGAATAATTTCCTCATACTCATCCAGCTAACTACTCCTCCAAAAAAATTAAATACATATGCACTTGTATATGTCCTTTACTGCAGGATGAGGAAAAAATGCAAATATCTTGGAATTCATGATATAACTTCCGATATTTTTTAAGGATTGCACCAACAGATACGCTTGTTTCTCCATGAGAGAATAAACCAATTCAGGTCCCCCGTGGTTTTTCTCATGATTTTCATGTTAAGAGAGCAGTAAGACAAAGGGCCCAAATCTCAAATACCTTTCCACCTTTAGACGATGAATTGAATGTATCATGTCATTCTAATCCTTTTCTAATGTTAGGGTATTTTGTTCCTTATGTGCTTAAGGGAAGGAGAAAAGGGAATTAGGATTAAATGAACCTTATGTGCTTAATGACCAAGATGAAGGCCTCCAATTAGGAATATGGACAACATTGGTATGCTTTAAATAATAATAATGGCTATTAGGACCTCTACCATGGTTAGGGGAGCGAAATAATGGCCTTAGGCCCTAAAAATGTCTTCTCATCCTTAATGGCCATGAACATGGCCTCAAACCACCACACAGATCCTCTTTAAGGGATATATGGACTTTAGGTGGGATACAATCACTATTCACAAGTTTTGGACATCACGTATGTCACTTTGGATCTTACCCATGATTAGGGAAAGAACATAAGATACTTAGGCCCAATTTCAATCTTCTCATTGATCTTTGTGATGTAGTCTTTGTACAACTGTTGAGTCTCCATTTTGACATAAGATAATACCCTATATTACCCTCTATCTAAGTCCTTTTGCCTATGTTATAAACCTATACTGGACTATTCCCTCCCCAAACACATGCCTAATAGCTATGTCATGTCTACAAGAGGTAATTGGTGATTTAAAGCATGTTTGTTTAACTTTCTTAAATTAATTCGATTGAAAGTGTTTTATTTTGTATAGTTCTAATAATTTGATTTATGAGCAGTCTATCTGGAACTAACAGAAACCGGGTAATCCGGTACTGAATCCATTTCGGTACCCAAGACATTTTTGATCCGGTACCAACCCCATTCTGGTACTAAGACGTGCGTTATTCCGGTACTCCTTGCTCTGTTCCATTCCGGTACTAGACTCGCGACTGTGTGCAATCTGGTACCAAAACCTCTGTTTCGGGATGCACCAGTTGGACCTGGATAATAGTGGATATTTCAAGAAGATAGTTGGATATAAGCATCCGAGTCAGTTCTCCAGTTGCAAGAGACTCCATCGCTCATGCACTTCGTGTCATGAGGATGGATTCGACTCCTAAAAATTCGATGTAAATCTTAATTCTGGAATTTCTCGAACTGTTTAATGTTTATCCATAAATATTGGTAGTATTGTCTTACCTTATATAAGGAATGTTGTGTAGAAAGGAATGTAAGAAATATACGATAAGAATCAGACAGTACTTGTCGTCGTTATGTATGAAGTAAAAGACTGTTGATCCAATTTACCAGCTAAATTAATACAGAAGATATTTTATTCAGTTCTTGGATGTGAGTGAAATCTTTAGTCTGTTAACTCCTTAAGAGGTTACTTATTGGTTCGGTAAGGGCCCACCGCCCCACCTAAGGTAAACCTCATTGTATACGTTCTGTGTGTTTGTGTGGATAGTTTACAGTAGCGTGTGTGTGTGTGATTAGTCTTTATTTGATTCTCAGGATTGAGCATCGAGTTAATCATTTTGGATTGGTGTGTATAGGCAAGTGCTAGATCAAATATACATTTTATTATCCAATGTTGAAGGTAGCTATCTCATAATTTGAAGTGTGGGACTGATACTTTAAGTTTACGATTGTAGTATCGCAAGGGACCAGGAAACTTTATCTTTCATCTTCATGTGTTGTAATGAAGCCTTTCAGTGATACTGAATTCCCCTTGTGCTGGTTTGATTGAATTACATGAAGTTGAAGTTGGTTTTTTTGTTTCAAGAATGGTTGGAATTGATTGTTTTAATTACTACAGGAGACAAGCTTCTTAAATTTCATCTTTTCAATACAAGTGACTAAAATGAATAGACTTGTTTCTCTGGTACAACATCTCTTTGTATGATTGTTTGTCTAAGTTTCATTATCAGTTTTCTCTTTTAGGTTCAGAGGATATTTTGAAGTATTTAGAGATCTTAGAAATGGAATTTTTATGTTATTAATTATTTCCTATACGCAACAGACTCAGATAGGTTACCTATTCTCGGCACATATGGTGCAATGACTCTTTCAATTACGAATATTGGATTGACATTTAAATGAGTGTAAGATATACAGTGAACATATTTATGCACCAACATTTTAGCGATGTTTCCGGGGAGTTGTAAAGGGTAACAAGTAGCATATTTTATTTTTTTTGGTTTGATGAAGTATTGGATTGGATTTGAGGATAATCTGAGGGCGGGGAGAAGATGGTAAGATGAAAGGTAAGAACCTGCGCATCCACTTTGGTGGGGTTTCTCCAAAGTCAGGTTGTCCTCCTACCTTTAATTAAGAATTTTTGTTTTCATTAATTTCATTTTTTTATGAGTAGGTACAGGGATAATAAAGGCATATTTATTGCTCCTAAAATCTCAGAAAAACCAGAAAAACAAACAACAAAGAAAACCCCCCCTTATACTAATTCATCAAAAACTTGTGCAAGAAAAATTCTCAGAGGAGAGAGTTCAAAGGAATCCATTGCAACAACAACAAAAGGCACTAGATCCAAAGCCACTGTTCAGATTAAAAACATAAGGCAAAAAGAAAAGGAGGCAGCACTGGCGACCCCATCCAGAAGAGAAACTAGAAAGGAAGAAGAGGTGATAATAGAAGAGGCTGCATCTGCTGTTGGAAGACCACAAAAAACTTTGGAACAACCAGAGATACCAGAGAACCTGGTGGTGGAACCATCACTCAGTGGAGAAAATTCACCACCTCCCTACAAAGTGCTTGGAAACATGGCAGAAGAAGTGGGAAACACAACTAATGAAACAGAGACATTTGGATTCCCCATACTGGATATGGCTAAAGACGTTTCTATGAAGAACATTCCATTATCTTCACTTCCTCATTTTGGAGGTATGTCGACAGAAGACCCTGACTCATTTTTATTTGAATTTGACATATTGTGTAGGAGATATAACTACACAGATAATGCTAAAAAATTAAAACTTTTCCTAGCCACACTAAAAGATTCGGCACTACAGTGGTTCATGAGCTTAGGGGAACACACAATTTTGTCTTGGGATGGTATGAAGGAGACCTTCCTCCAGAAATACCAGGATTTCTGCATACCTAGGGATGCTAGGAATGATATATTCAAAATGCAGCAATCGAAAGAAGAAAGCTTAGAAGACTACTTAGAAAGGTTCTTATACAATTACCAAAAGACTAAGTAGTTTTGCTTAGATATAGCTACAGTTAGGACTATGTTTCTAAATGGGGTGAGGGACAATTGCATTGAAGTGTTAAACCTTATGAGTTTTGGGGACATATACCAAAAACCATTTGCAGACATAGCAGAGTACTGTAAAAGATACTCTCGTAGTCAAGCTAAAACAGGGAAAATTATAAGGGACCCTACCAACAGAATTGCTAAACCCACATCCAGAGGTGTCACAAGGATTGAGCTAGGAAATCTATTGGAAAACTTTAAAATAGATATCCTACACACCATTAGTTCCCAACTAGATGCCATGCAAATTAAAAGAAAACAAGAGGAAGAAAATGGTGTGTTAGCAATCTTCTGTCAACAGTGTAGGAGGAAACAACCTGAAAAGGAATGCCCCCTCAATGTTATTGAACTTTGTGGTATTTTCATAAAGAACCATCCTACTAATGAATTCCCTTCTCTCCCCGGATTCAAGTCCATGTTCAAGGGAGGAGGAGAACCTGAGACATATTACCCCCCTAGGAGACCATGGAGACAACAAAACCCCAGCATGTTTGCTGACCCAATTACACAATACCCCCAACAACAATGGGTACCTCCCATGTCTTATCCTTAGTGGTCAACAAAAACCCAACCTTGGCAGCAAGGGTGGAGAGGACCTGTATATGAGAATGTCCCCTTTCAACCAACAAATTTTCCCACCTATCCACAATATCCTTCGAATATTTCACAGTTGCTCCCAGGTTTTAACCCCCCTGCTCTTCTTCCACCCCCACAACGACAACAACCACTTGCACTACCCATGAATCCAAATATGTAGCAACCAATGCAAGTTGCACCCATCCAAAACCCTCCTCGGCCTACTCTTATTCCTGCAAAACCTATCCCTAACCCAAATAACAGACCGACAAAACCTATACAAAACACTGAGGTACAAACGTTCCCTACATAGGTAATAACGCCAAATCCATTTAATGGAATTGAATTAAGATTAGGAAGGATTGTAAACAAAACAAATCCCACTATGGTCATTCAAGAGGAACACGTGCATAATCACACAAACCAAGAAGAACAAATAGATGTCCAAATGGTTCAAAGAGAAGAACAGATGATTGATCCATTGAACACTCCAGTACCACAAGAAACCCCTTCTCCCAATTCCATTTCCGCAGAAACACCCCATGAAATGAATCCCCATTACCCAGAAAGGATGCTCATAAAGAAAACTGAGGAACCTCTAAAACATAATCTAGAGACTGAACTCTGGAAAATATGTGTAAATATTCCACTACTATAGGCCATTAAAGACATACCTATCTATGCTAAAATTGTAAGGTACATTTGCATTAAAAATCCAGGGAGAAAGAGGAAAGAGCCTCATGTCATATGGGTGGTAGGAAAGTTATCCGAGTTTATAACAGAAATTCCTTCCAAGTATAATGATCCAAGGAACCCAGTGGTAACCATAGAAATCAATGGTGTTTCCTTACCTAACACATTGATTGATGTAGGGGCAGAAATAAATGTGATGTTAGTAAACACTATGAAAACACTACAACTAGATAACTTAAGACCTACACAAACTTTGCTAGATCTTGCAGATGAATCAGTCATCACCCCAACAGGAAGTTTAGATGATATAATAGTGACATTGGCCTCTTGGGAATACCCTGTGGATTTCTTGGTAATCCATCCCAAATCCCCCAAACCAGGACACCCAGTGGTACTAGGCAAACCTTGGTTGGCGACTGCTGATGCATTCATCAGTTGTTGATCTGGAGAAATGACAATTTCCAATGGCACTCAAAGTCAGAAACTTATCCTTTTTCCCCCCACCCAACCAACCACAGAAGTCCCTCTCTGGTTGGAGAATCCGTATGGAGAGGAGGACTATACCCAACCCTTGTTGACACTTGAACAAGTAAAAGGAGTATAAGAACACTCTAAAGAACAAATCCTAAGTCTATTCTTGGCTGCTTCGGCATGCATCGACTATCCCCAATCTTTCCTCAACTACACACACATCTTTAGCCCTGAATTTCAAGAAATTAGCACCCTTCTACTTCTACAACAACCACTCTTTTGCAAAGAGAGGAAGGGAAGGATTCTATTGTCCAAGCTGTAGAAATCAGACCTGGGAAGTCCCTATATATCGATACCAGCCTAGAAACAGATCAACAACAAAAGTTGGTACAAATGGTTAAGGGGAAATCCGATGCGTTTGCATGGGATTACTTTGACATGAAAGGGATCCACCCATATACATGTATGCATCATATTTACACTAACGATCAGATCAGATCTATTCAACAACCCCAGAGAAGAATGAACCCAGTCTTGAAAGATATAGTAAAGGAAGAACTCTGAAAACTCCTACAAGCTAATTTCATTTACCCTATATCAGATAGAAAATGGGTCTCCCCATTAGTTATTGTACCAAAGAAAAACATGAAATGGAGGATTTGTGTGGACTTTCAAGAGCTAAACAAGGCCACCTATAGAGACTACTTCTCTTTACCTTTCATAGATCAGGTCTTGGATACTTTATCTGGGAAGAGGTACTTTTCTTTTCTGGATGGGTTTAGTGGCTACAACCAAATACAAATTTCACCAGAAGACCAGGATAAGACCACATTCACCTACCCTTGGGGAACCTATGCTTATAGGGTTCTCCCCTTTGGTTTATGTAATTCCCTTGCTACCTTTAAGAGGGTTGTCTTGGATATTTTTTCCGATCTGACCAATGATTATGTGGAAGTCTACATGGATGACTTCACGGTATATGGGGATGATTTCCAACAGGCATTGCATAATTTGAAGAAGTTACTGGTTATATGTAAAGAGACCAACCTCTCACTCAGTCACAAAAAATCAAGAATGATGCTTATTGAAGGAATCGTTCTAGGTCACCAAATCTCCAGTACTAGAATAAGAGTGGACCCTACCAAAATCGACATTATTTCCAAAATTAAGATCCCTAGTTCACAAAAGGAAATCAAAATTTTATTAGGGCATGCCGGCTACTATAAGAGGTTTATTCAAAATTTTACAAACCTAGTTTCCCCCCTTTTCAAACTACTAACGAAAGATGTTGAATTATGTTGGGATGATCAATGCCAAATCTCCTTTGAAATCTTAAAAACAAAACTTTCAAGTGCTCCTTCTTTGAGAGGTCCAAACTAGTCTCTTCCTTTCCATATCTATACAGATGCCTCAGATACCGCTTTGGGAGATGTATTAGGACAAAGGGAAGGGTATATTCCTTATGCTATATACTTTGTTAGTAAGAACCTCTCACCTTCTGAAGCAAACTATACTATCACAGAGAAAGAATTCTTATTAGTAGTACATGCCGTCAATGAGTTTAGACACTCTATAACAAGATACAAAGTTTTTGTGCACACAGATCACTCAGCTATCAGATTTCTAATGAATAAACCTATTACAAATGCTAGAATAACTAGATGGCTCTTGTTACTACAAGAATTTAATATCACTATCATAGACAGGCTTGGAAGAGATAACTTGGTCGTTTATTTTCTATCTAGGCTTATCCATACAGATGACAATACTCCAGTAGATGATTATTTTTCAGATGAGAATTTATTTTCCATTTCTACTTCCACCCCTTGGTATGCATACGTAGCCAAATATTTGGTAACCGATGAGCTGCCTCAAGGTATGACATCCAAAGAAAAACAAAGAATCATTCAACTAAGTGCCAATTATATGTGGCATGAAGATACCCTATACCGAACATGACCTAATTTGGTAATCAGAAGATGTGTCCAGGAAGATGAAATGCATGATATCTTCAGAGCCTGCCATGATGGCCCATGTGGAGGCCACTTTGTTGACAAAAGGAAATCTTACAAAATCCTACAATCTAGCTATTATTGGCCAACCACTTTTAAATATGCAAAGAAATACATGGCCAGCTGCGATGATTGCCAAAGAATGGGAAGACCTACATCAGTCGATGAAATGCCACTCCAAGCCCAAGTAGTAATCGAACCCTTTGAAAAATGGGCCTTAGACTTTGTAGGACCTATCAATCCCATGTCTCGGAAGAAAAAGTACATATTAGTTTGCACAAACTATGTAACAAAATGGGTAGAAGCCAAGGCCCTGTATTCAACCAATGAACAATCTATTGTAGATTTTCTCTTTGAGGAAATTTTCACTCGTTTTGGGGTACCTCGGGAGATATTCATTGATCAAGGAACACAATTCACCTCAAATTTGGTTAAGGCCCTTACTGAACAATACAAGATCAGACACATAAAGTCTTCACCCTATCACCCCCAAGCCAATGGCCAAGTAGAATCGACCAACAAAGTGATAGAGGCCATCCTCACTAAGACTATTCAGCTGCATCACAAAGACTGGGTTGATAGGTTTCCTAAGGCCTTGTGGGCCTATAGGATATCCTAGAGAAATACAACAGGCCATACACCATATGAGTTGATATATGGGAACCAAGTACTACTACCCATAGATTTTCACGTAAAGACCTTCAGAACTGCCATGCAATTAGGAATGGACCTGAATGAAGCTAAAAAATAGAGGCTATTACAATTGAACAAGCTTGATGAGATAAGGAAAGATGCTCTACAAAGAACCACCCTGATACAAGAACAAGGGACCAAATGGCATGACAAGTACATTAAAAAGAAGTCCTTCCATCCAGGTGATTGGGCCCTCCTATCTGATAGCAGATTTAAAAATTTTAAAGGCAAACTGTCTACCATATGGATGGGGCCCTATGAGGTTGATACATTCTATGACAATGGTGTTGTAAGGATAAAGACTATTGATGAAAAGCTGACGTCCCTTGTTGTAAATGGACATCGACTGAAGGTTTATCACAAACTGCTGTCAAAGGAGGATTTTGTCAAAAATGTTCTTTAGACTGTCGAAATGAAATTGGTAAGCGAGAGGGTTTTCCCTCCTGCTGACCTACCATAGTAATTTCAAATTGTATAAATGCATTTTTTGTACATAGGTGTGTCATGAGATGAAGTTTTTTTTATTTTTAACTAACAAAGACAAAAGAAAAATTGGTGGTGTTCCCATGTAGATAAACAAATAAGGAGGACAGCTACCAGAAAGAGTCTTCTTCAAGTTTTTTAGACTCTTTAAAATCGAAAACACCTGAGGGAAGGAACTGGCCCGGGCTCAATAAAAATCCATGGGACAGTATAGAGAGTTTCCTTTAAGTTTTTTAGACTTTTTAAAATTGAAAACACTGGCGAGCAGGAACTGGCCCGGGCTCGACAAAAATCCACGGGACAGTATAGAGAGTTTCCTTTGATTTTTTCAGACTCTATAAAATTGAAAATACCAGCGAGCATTAACTAATCTAGGCTCGATAAATATCCACAGAAAAGTAGTAGTTAGGATTATTATCATGTTGTAATAAAAGAGGAAATGCCAGCAAAAGTGTGGTCACCTTGGCTCCAGAAGAAAAGAAGTTATGTCATCTCAGTTACTGGTCATTACAGAGTACCCTCCTGTTATAAAGATTTCGTACATTATTCCTCTATAAAATTTGGCAACTGCATCGTTTTTCAGACATATTTGACCATAGAACATCAGCTATTTCTATAAATCACTATTACCAGAATCAGTGTCAAGATTTTTAAGCTCGAGAAAGTTCATTTTTGTGCTTATCTCGCATCGATGATCACCTCTATGTATGAAGGGACACCAAATCATCTCATTGTGCCTATCTGGTACCAGATCCTATCCAGTATAAAATAAGGAGCCTTGTGCTATTCTGGTACCAACTGCAAATTTTACACACAGGTGATCCGACACTCAGGTAATCAGGTGATCCTATACCAACTGCAAATTTTACACACAGGTGATCTGACACTCAGGTAATCGGGTGATCCTATACCAACTGCAAATTTTACACATAGGTGATCCGACACTCAGGTGATCATGTACCAACTACAAATCTTACACATAGGTGATCCAAAACTTAGGTGATCCTGTACCAACTACAAATTTTACACACAGGTGCTCTGGCACTCAGGTAAACAGGTGATCCTGTACCAACTGCAAGTCTTACACATAGGTGATCTGACACTCAGGTGATCCTATATCAATTACAAATTCTACACACATGTGATCTAGTACTTAGATGATCCAGTACTAGTAAGAATATGATGGGTAACTTTCATCATGTTTCCAAGTCGCTGTCAAATTATTAGTGCAAGGACATACATATTCAACATTTTTTTTTGTAATATTTAAAGGAATTAGACTAAATATGCATTTAGGACATCTGATTGCTCTTGGATCATGACGTACCCCTATTTTTTCACGAATCTTTGTAGAAATCTTAGACCTCACCTTTGTGAGAAGGAAGTATCCTACGAAACATCAAAAATGCAAAATCACGATGTCTGTTATCAGATAAAACTCCCTCTGTCTATTTGATAAATAAACCCCATGATTAGTTGTCGTACTATATGAGACGACGTGAACCATGAATCTCAGCATATCAAGTAATGATCCTAGTCGATTTCGTATACACGAGTCCCGATCATAACGACCACCTCCTTTCCTGAATATCGTCCACCACCAAGCTTCCCACGAATTTGGAAACCGTTAGTAGATCTGACTTACCTCGCCATATCATCATGAGTATCGACGTGACCATTGTAATCTACCCTTCCATTCATAAATTATCCTCTGGATGGCTCCTCCATCCAGATGAGCATTATTTACCCTTGTTGTCACACTATCTACATACACCCTATGCCTTTGTATCCCTTGTATGTTTCTCCTAACTGATACTCTATCATATGGTACTCAACCCTTGACCTTCTGTCTATGCCTTATCCACCCACGAGAATTGCTTAAAATAGTATGGGGGTCGACAGGCATGAGCCAATATTTCAAAGATGCAAAGAAACAATAGAATATCAAGCTTGTAAGAAAAAATATGAATAGGCAAGGTGGGTACCATTCTTGGAGAAATTTAAGGGCCATCATGAGGGAATTTCTCTCGTCTTTGCGCAAACCTATGATGGAGAGAATGTGCATCTTGGGGATGTGAAGTTAAAAATTACAGAGGCCACTATAGAAGAGGCCACGGGTCTCTCGATGGCTGGAGAATGATACTTCAAAAGAGTAATCGTAGACAAAAAGCTCTGTCAACAATTCCTCAAACATGAACATCACGACCCCAATTGGACCAAGGGCGTCCCTTGGAGCTATATCAAAGAAAAGTATTTGACAATGCTTATAAGTCTATAGAAATTCCTCACCTGTGAGGGAAGGTATGTTGTGACCTTCATTTATCATTTAAATATTTTGTCACATTTTGAGGGAGGACCACAGATAAATTTTCCCCATTTTTTATGGATGAGTTTAAATAAAATGGTAAGAGGGGTGAGGCCAGTTTCTAAGAAACCCGAGACTAGTCTTCATCATCACGGTTTAATCAAACTTTTGGTTTTTCATGCTCTAAAAACAGAAGGGGGTAGTTGGAAGCAGTTTCTCCAACAAAGCTTCGCTCAAGAGAAATCCAAGTCGGTTGAGATACAGGAGGCAGGGACACATAGTGAAGGCTCAAGAAGAAAAGAAAAGAAAGAAATGGCATTAGGAGGTAAAGAAGACACTGCTGCACCCAACTCATCTCATCCCATTGAGAAATCAGTGATAGAAAACTCTATTGTGGGAGACATTGTTATATCAAGAAAGAAGATAGCCACCCAATTCCAAAGAGTAAGCTCTACTTCGGTGCAAAGGGGTAAAAGACGAAAGGAGGGCTCAGAACCATGTGGTCAATCAGACAACATTCCAAAAACAATTATGGAAATGCCATCAGAACTAGCCAGTCAAATAGAGAAGACCCCTGACTTCCAGTTACAAAGAAAGAAAAAGTATGCACCAGCTGAAGAATCTAGTTCAGTCCTATGCCCTAAAGACCAACGGTCATGGAATAAGAAACAAAAGAAGGAGACAGATCAACAGGGGATTTTACTAGAGCCAACTATAAAACCCCCTCCAAAATCCCCTAAAGAATTGAAAAGTAATTATGAAGTTACTCGGTCTTCCCAAAGCTCATTTGGTGGCTTGAAGGAGACTGCTAAGGTGACAAGTAAAAATAGAAATAATCTAGAAGGTGTTGGAGCCACCCTTGTTTTTCACCTCGCTCAATTTTCAATTTTTTATACTTGAGATCTAAAGTTGCTTTTCTTCTCCTTCCGAAATCATAAAGCTTTGAAATATTGTCCCATGAATAGCAATGCTTTGTCACTTTCAAAAAAGGTCCATTTTTCGCAAGTATGTTTGTTCTTTTGGTTTTATTTCGGGGACTCGCAAGTCAGACACTTTATTTCTTGAATTCACAAGTCCCGAGTCGCGAAAATGCGAACTCGGTTCTAATTTTCGTCCAAGGCGTTAACTAGGATAAAACCTTTAACCCATGATTAGACGTCGTCGGGGTTTCGCGCCCCGACATCCGTCAGACCTGAGTTTTTGTTCTTGCAGCCCCTATAGCCGATAACACGATGAATTTGTGATAACCTTGGTCAGAGACTAAGGGTAAAAAACTAACCATGGTTAAATTTGGTTCTCGGCACTTCGTCACGCGGTACTTTCTTTCATCGAGTTAAGGTGTCCAAAACTCCGATTCACGAAGGTGCGACATAATTATAGAGAGATTAATTAGTCGCCTAATCTAAGATTTCCTTCTCTTAATTCGAGTCTTAATTATCGCCACATCGCGATATCGCGACTCGGCATATCATTCTCTCAAAAGTTTGTCCTCGAATTCCCGAGTCACGATGTGGCGATTAGGTTAAGTTATATAATTAAGAATGCGCCAAATCACGGTTATTATTAATTAAGGTAAAACCGGCACTCGCAGCCTCGCGAGTTGAATAGTCAAAGTGTGAAAAAAAAATTCACGATACAGCGAAAGACGAGAAAATTCTTTAATTCGTTAAGATTTGAAATTCTAGAAAAATGAAATTAAGCGAGATACGTCCCGCGCATCGAGGTTGGCACACTTCACGAGGGATTTACTTGCTCTCCATAACCCAATTGCCTGTCAAGCTGTCGAACATTGATGACATTAATGAATAATTAGGGTAAATCCACGGATAAATAAGATCGGATTTATACAGTAAATTTGGTTTTATTTGCGATTTGACAGACTTATTTCAAAAGGTACAGAGTTTTCAAATATATACGAGAATTTCATTCTTTTTAAACATTTCTCATAAGCACACAGAGCTCACCTTTCTCCGAGGGAACTCATTTCTACATGTATACACAGGTCTATTGAAGAAGAGCGAAAAAGAAAGCGTCAGCCATGGCTCCAAGGAGAGCAGCGAAAGCGAATGTCGAGGTTGCAGTGCAGGGTCTAGACAACGTCTCAGATACTTCACCTCGGACTGGCAGCTCAGTACCCACCTGGTCATTTATTTCAGACATTCTGCAATCCGAGTTGGTAAATTATTCAGATGATGATGATGATGACAATGATATTGTAAAGGACGACCTGAATACTAAGTACAAGAAAATTGTTCAGTCGGGAATGCATCTGGTTGCAACCAGACCTCAGTTGCTCCCATACTACGACATGATCTGATGGGCATTGGATCACATCGACCTACCCACAAGAACTATCATAAATGACCGATGAACCACGGTCGGGACTTTCAGACCAGAGCATATCCAATCAATGTATAAGCTACCAGCAACTTCTGAATATATATATGGCAATGAATTCCTGGAGGAATTCAAAAAGAAGGAGTGCGAAGAATATGATAAAACCATGCTTGGTTTGATAAAAGATTGGGTTTCGCGCTCCGCGACATTCAGAGTGAATGACAAGGGAGTGTATTCCATTTCTTCGTTGGAGCCACAATATATGTATGTGGCGATGATGACATGCCGACTTTTCGGATGGGAGGATATCGCGCATTTTTACATCCAGTGGGTACCTCTCATCTTTCGGGTAGCAGAAGGTTGCTCATTTAATTGGGAGAAGATGCTCTCCAACAGTTTGTTCAACAGGGTCACAGAATACTGGGAGAAAAAAGCAACTGGGAGACCATCCGGGTTCTTCATGTCCGCGTATATCATGGACGCAATATGCTCCATGACACCTTTTCCTTTGATGAATTGGGCTTGGAGTCCAACCCAAGAAAAACCTGTGCATGAGTACCACGACAAGCTGTGGGAAAATAATGCAAATAAGTTTATTTATGAGATTTTGAACTGGGTGATGGTGCCCCTGCACATCGCCATTTTTGGTCTTTCGCCACCCCGCATCTTGGATAGCATTGCTGCGAATCTGAGCAGTATCGCGGACTGGTACGTAGAAGAATAAT
>JZKD02S2144677.1:93895-108268 GCA_000966675.3 Picea glauca
ATTGTGGAGATTATGCTAGTTATATTACTGTTATTCTGCCATTTCTAGCATTTTATTTCTGTTTTGCATATTTATTATATCTGGTATCTTTCACCAATTCCTTTCCCAGAAGCATCACATTCCAATACAAATGACTTTGTGAGGTTTGGGAGGGCTAGGATAGAGGTCAAGCACACAACATATTTTAAGGCTTGGAAGGCATGATCTGCAGCTGAAGTCGAAGTGAAAGCATTCTTTTTAAGGAGGGAAGTGAGAGGAGTTGCAATCATTCCATAATTCAAAACAAACATCCTATAATATCCCATTAAACCCATAAAACCACTAAATATCTTAAAATTTTTAGGGCCAGGACAATATTGCATAGATTCAATTTTCTTAAGATCCACTCAGACACCATCCTTGGTGACAATATGACCCAGGTATTCCACTTATGAGGCACCAAAAGAACATTTAGATTGTTTGAGGAAAAGTTGATGTTTAGAGAGTAGATGGAGAACTTGATTCACATGTGAGAGATGGGATGGCCAAGTTTTACTATAGATGAGAATATCATCAAAGAAAAAATGATAGAGAAAAGGATGAAAGACATGATTCATAAGACTTTGGAAAGTGGAAGGAGCATTACACAATCCAAAGGGCATTACCAAAAATTCATAATGACCCTCATGAGTTTGAAATGCAGTCTTGGGAATGTTTTCTACTTTCCTACAGATCTGGTGGTAGTCAGAACGTAGATCCAATTTGGTGAAGTATTGAGCACCGTTCAATTCATACAAGAGGTCATAAATGGCATGAATGGGGAATTTGTCTTTGATTTTGATTTTGTTGAGGGTGCAGAAATCAGGACACATGTGCCAAGTACCTTGTTTCTTGAGTACCATGACCATAGGGGAATAATAGGGGCTAGTAATGGGACAGATAACACCAGGTTCTAGTAATTCATGAACATTTTTCTCAATTTCATTCTTTTGGGAAAAGGGATGATGATAAGGACGGACATTGGGAGGAATACTTCCCTAGATGAGAGGGATGGAATGATCATGGACTCCATGGGAAGGGGGAAGTTATTAGGGGGTGGTAAAAAGAACATGGTGGTGGGAGAGGATATATTGTGTCAGTGTTTCATGGAAAGTTGCATAGGAGACCTAGCTAAAGCATACACAAACAAATCTTATCAAGAAAAGGAAGAGAGATACACAATGAAGAATGAGAATCAATGCATATTATGATCTTATCAATGAGTGAGTGATCTTCACTCATATAGTAAATGACATCCTATAATTAGGAATGCATGCAAAATAGTGATGGTCCAAGATTATAAAGTCTAAAATAGAACTAGTTAGTTAACTCCCACTGAACTAGTGTTACTCCCACTGAATTAGTGTGCCGGAAACAAAAATTTCTCCAACATCCCCCCCTAAACATCACTATGGAGTAAAAAATGAGTCTCGACTACTAGGCCATTTTAGGTACTCATGTACAATGCAACTAATGAACACTGAATAAAAAAGAGGAAACAGGGAAAACCTCGTGGGAACAAAACCCCCCCTCAAAAGACGATGTATCAAAAGAAGAAAATGGCAGTTGTTAGGCAATTGTGTTCTTCACTACAAGATGATCCTGCAAAGTTTGAAACTTCTGCTCACCGAAACTCTTCATGAAGATGTAGAAATCTTTATGGATCTAATGAAGTCCTTTGACAACCTATTGGGCCTTGTACCTATTGATCATGTGGACCCATCTGCACCTGAAAATATTCCTTTCTGGTGGAAGTGGAACCAGATTCCAGGTCTATTTCTATAGGAGTGATTCATACTCCTTCTACATGGCTACTTGCCATAATGTATTTCCCACAACCCTATTGTAGTTATGTGGATCAATAGATTGAACCATATAACAATGCATGGGCATCACAGGTTCTAAATATGAAAATACATGTGAAGGATCCTCATGATAAGATCGATTCCTCCTCGAATCCAATGGATTCCCTGGAAGGTTGCCTGCTTCCAGAAGTGTGAACTGTGTCTTCTTAGGAATCTGTTGAAGCTTCAACGTTGGCTTCTTATCTGGATGTACTACCTGCTTATTTCCATGTACATAATCTGAGTGTATGGAATCATATCTGATGTCTAAAACTGATGGAAGAACGAGATTATATGCATGTTGCACTGGAGGTGCATGTAAAGTACTCTCCTTATGTGTAAGTAGAAAATATGAGTCGTCATCAGAAAAATTAGTGAATTTATACAACCTTGACTTGTGTTCCACCTCATCAATTGCAATAATGGAATTGTCATGCATGTCAATTATTGAAACTGAATCTGATGTAAATTCATCCTTTTTACCTTTCTGAGTGATCTGATAAGCTGAGAGAATATTCATAGAAATATTTGGAACATCTAGAATATTCTCAAAACTACCATTGTGGAGTTTCACTCTCCCTTCTCCTACTACTGCTACTAGAGTATCATCCCCCATGAGAATATGGGGTCTTGAGCATGGACTCAAATAATATAAAAATTCCTCTTTTGTTGCGATATGATGGGATGCACCAGAATCTATAATCCATGAATCATATGAGGAATTAATTGCAACAAGAGCATGATGATTACCTTTCTTAGGAGCATGATCTTGTTCTTCAGCTTCTTGAATCCCTCTGGAATGGAGTTTCCAAGGTTGTTATGTTGAAGTGACTGTGCCATAAGATCGATATGTTTCTTCATGCATGTGTATTCTTCATGATTTGGTTTATTGAAGTAAGTTTACTTCTTTCCCTTGATTTCTTCTTGGAATCTAAAGAGTCTCTGGAACCTAAAGAATCGTTAAAGGGTTTGGAATATCCCTCCTTCTCATTTTGTTTCTCCTTTCTGTTGTGTTGGGATGATCCTTTTCCATCATGCATGGTGAGTGCATGTGCTTTGGGATATTTCATGAGGCCCATCTGTATGAGTTTTTTCTGCTCTTGTGTGAGAGACTCAATGAACTGATCCATCATAGTCATTTTCCAATTTGTTCCAAAAAGACATCTGCCAGAATGGAAATTGGAGACATATACATCGTATTTTGGTTCTAGCTTGGCCAAGATTGTTAGAATAAGTTGTTTCTCTTTTGTATACCACATTCACCCAAGCTCAATATCAAGATTTAAATTTATTAAAGAAATCATGTATATTATCAAAACTTTTAGGGTCTAAGGTATTCAACTCTACCTCAAACATAGGACCTCGCATCTCACCCTGCTTTCCAAAGAGTCCTTCCAAGGTGGTCCAGATCTCGTTTGGAGTCTTGCATGCATCAACATGAAACCATAGATCATTGGAGATTAAATCAAGAAGTGTTTGTGTGGCCTCATCCTTACAATTCGTCCATCTCATCTTCTCAATCGCTGATGTAGGTTCTGTTTTTGTCGCCATCGTCAAATTATACAGTCCTTTCCTTCTGAGTTGGAATTATGCCTTGGGCTTCCAATCAAAATAATTGTATGGTGTGAGGATTACCACCAAGTTTGACTGTATAATAGTTGTCATATCCATCTCTCCCTCTGTTTCTAAGAACCCCTAAAAATTTACTCTCAATTTGCAAGTGAAAAATTAAGAAATCATGGAAGAAATAACACTTTAAGTGAAAATTCGTATCAGTTTCAAGAGACGATCTTCCAACTTACTTTTTGAGAAAACGGTGAGGAATATCGCCAAACGATTCAAAACCCACTTTCATAATGGGTTGATTTACTTCTCACACGATCCATTTCCTCAAAAACTTAATATTTTGGGACTAATCACTGTAGAAAGGTACGCCCACGAATTTGTATCAGTTTCAAGAGGCTATCTTACGGCTTACTTTCTGAGAAAACAGTGAAGAATCTATCCAAATGGTTGAAAAAACACTTGTAGAATGGGTCGATTTACTTCCCTCACGATCCGTTTCCTAAAAAACTTAATATTTTGGAGGAATCACTACTTAAAGGTTACTACCATGGATTTAGCTCGCCGAAACTCTGATTTTCCTTATTCTTTGGCTTGTCTGGCTTGCTCCAAGAAACGTAGCTCTGATACCATGTTAGTTTTTCATGGAAACCTGCACAAGAGACCTAGCTAAAGCATACGCAAACAAATCTTATCAAGAAAAGGAAGAGAGATACACAATGAAGAATGAGAATCAATGCATATTATGATCTTATCAACGAGTGAGTGATAATCACTCATATAGGAAATGACATCCTATAATTAGGAATGCATGTAAAATAGTGATGGTCTAAGATTAGAAAGCCTAAAATAGAACTAGTTAGTTAACTCCCACTGAACTAGAGTGCCAAAAATAGAAATTTCTCCAACATATTAGACGTCGAGATGCACAAAAGGTGTCTCAATAGCATGAATGGAGTGGAGTTTGGCTATAATTCCCAAATGACCTTTTTTGAGGAGATTTTGCATGCGATGGGAACTGATGATCTCAGGGGAATCTGCAGTGATTCCTTGGAACTTATATTGTTGTCCATCCTATTGGAATTGCATGGTTAAGTACTTAAAATCCATGAGAATGAGGCCTAGATTGTGTAACCATTCTGCACCAAGAACAATCTCACAACCACCCATGTATATAGAAAACATATGAGATTTCAGTTGATACTGATCAATTTGGAGTCGCAAATTTTCACATCATCCCCCACATTTCATGGGACCAACATTGACAATCATGACTTGAAAATTAATAATGGTATGGATGTAACAATTGAATTCTTGGGAAATGCGGCAATGAATAAAGTTATGGGTGATACCACTTTCCACAAGGATGATGACTTTCCTATTTTTGATGTAACCAATTAATTTGAGTGTTTGGGGAGCAAAGAAGACAATGAGGGCATTAAGTGAAATCAATGGGTCAACATATGGTGGGTAAGAGGGTGGGGTGAGGTCAGAAGGCAGTGGTAGTTTCTCCATAGGCAGAAAAACAACATCTTCTTCAGAAAGATACTTAGTCATAGTCATAAAAATCTTTTGTTCCCTACACTTGTGCATGGGAAAATATTTGCCATCACAATTATAACAAAGACCCTTGAGTTGACGTTCATCCATTTCATCCTTGGTTAATTTTTGGATCTTGAGGGGAGTTTCAGGAGGGGTAAAATTGGTTGGTTTATGGAGAGGAGGAAATGAGGGTTTGCGGGTCTAGGAGTACACAATCTGTTGGGATTCCTTAGCTCGTTGAGTAGCTTCCAACCAAGTATGGGGGCATGCCATGAGAACATGGGCACAAATTTCATCTTTGAGGCCACTGCTAAAACATTCCCTAAAGAAAGCATCTAACATGCCCTCTGTTCTAAAATCCAAGTGCTCAAATGAAACAATAAAGTCTTCCATTGTCCCATACTTCTTTAACTTGGCCAAATGGCCTAAATGGTGGGTTTTAGAGTCAAAGTAGTCATAAAGTTCGGCCATGAATTGTGTCCAAGTAATACACCCTTGGCGTGCCTTTTTTTTCCATTGCCACCATTGCCATCGTTCTGGATCCAAATGGAGGACACCATAACGAAGCTTAGCTAAATCATCAGTAATGTCATGCAAAGATAAATAATGTTCCATTTGGATGACCCAAGCTGTAGGATATGATCCATCAAATTTGTTCACCTCAATTCTACAAGGGCGAAGGTCTCGAGAAAAGTGGGTAGTATGAGGGCCTTGGTAATGGGAAGAGTCATGGTCATCCTGATAAGATGGTTGTTCAGAAGAGGAAGGGTTTTGGGAATGGCCTAGGAAGTGTTCTTTGAGGTCTTTGATGTAGGAACATTGTTCCTGGAGGTCTTTGATGTGGGAACATTGTTCCTTGAGGATCTCAATAATTGAATTGATGAAGCTAATGCTAGCACTGATATGGTTGATTTCATCCTTGTGCTGATGGTTGTCAGTAATCAAGACATTGAGTTCTTGGGTTTTTGTGGCAGTCATTTGGGAAAAGGAGCAGGCAAATGGTATAGGGGAAACAAAAGGGGTTTGGAGGGGTGGGTGGGACCATGGATAAAAAAGGGTGTCAAATGATAGGTACCACTGCGATTAGGGAAAAATGGGGATCCAAAGGGATAGGATCAAAATAAGGGTGTCAGAGACGGGTCGGGTCCACACAAAAAAAATGTGTTATAAATGAGAGGCATCACGGGAATCCAGGCGAAGAGAGGAACCCGGTGGGATAAGTTTTTTTTTTACTCCTGCGAAGTTATAATCCGGCCTGAATAATACTGCAGTGATGAAATTCCCAAAATCTTAACAAGAAGAAATGTGTAGTAATTTTTCAACCATAATGTAGAAGACACATTTACGCGGCAATAGATCTTGTCCATTCTGGGTTTTTTTTTTTGTTTCTGTCCCCATGGGTAGGATATTCAAGGTTTTCTTCAGACAAGAGTTTTCCCTATATTATAACTTACTGATATATGTGCGGGGTCCAACAATAGTACTCGACCCAATATCTCAGGGCACCAACTAAGGAGACTAGACCATTCCCTTAGTCGTACTACTTGACTACCGAGGTACTAGAGTGTATCTTCCTGAGTGTTGTTCTCGGTGGCACTATAGTAGTCAAGCGACTGATTGATTTATCTATGGAGGGATTTAGGAGATCTAGGTTGATCTGTATAGAGGTGTTGTCTGATGCGCTACCACTTGAAGGGGTACCAACATGGGTTACAAGGGTGGCCAACAATTGTGTTCTTAGGTACCACTTGTATTTCCTGCATGTATGACTCCTTGACCGTGGGTTTATGCACGTAACCATGGATCTCTATAGCTTTAAGACGCCATAATACGTCTCTACCCTGAAAGAAATTTAACCCACAATTTTCCATCGGCGAAGGTGCTCTAATACCACTTGTAGTATTCCATATATAAAACAGTATGCAGAACATAAATATTTTAACTAGAAATGGAAAAGAAGCAATGATATAATCAGAACAATACCATAATAATACCATAATAACACCTAAAAGAGCAATTTGATTACTGATAGCAATGTTCAATTTTCTCTTCGAGGGGGAAACCTCCAGCAGAGCAGAGTTCTATTACAATAATATCCAAGACAAGATTTCTTATACCCTCTACTTCTATTTATACTCTATCTATCCAAAAGAACAATCTATAGGAAGATCCTTCTAGAAGCGGAAGCTTCTATTAGGTCTTCTTACATTTGACTTATTCTTCCTTATTGCTAGGCCTTATTAATATTAGCCTTTATTACATGGAATTATATTATTCTACCTACATGAGGGGTTAGGGAGGTTAGGTTCCCAACAATGAAATTGTAGGTATAGTTGAAGAGAGATGACATAAACATTGTTACAGTAACCAAACACTAAGGAAGGTGTTATTCCAAGGGAGAAGGGATGCAATATCCTTGTTTGACCATCTTGAATATTGTACGTATTTTATTTTTGCAGTTAATAAAAAATTATCATGACTAACAGAGAGAGTGCACTTAAAGGGGATATGATACCACAAGTGGGGAAAGGTGAGGGGGTATAAGAGGGGTTTATTCCTAAAAGCATATACCATATGTTATTGTGAACCTTCACTCATTTCAAAATTTAATTTTTCACATTTAAAAGAGGTTAAGAGGAGTGGAGGAAATAAATTCCTCAATCTAAGCCATCATTTCCTAAAAATTAGCAAGTTGTCTTCCCTACATTCTTGGCACTAGGAAGAGTTCAATTAGGAATCTCTTTCCATGTTCGACTCATGTAACAAGAAGGGAAATTCGAATAGGAAAGGGATCTAATTTTTGGAAGAGGAAAAAAGAGGAAAAATGAGGGTTCTTGTTGAGAAAAGAATCCTTCGATAACATGTGATAGAACAATCATGAAATGAAGCCTTGGGAGCTCTAGAAAAATCCAAGAACCAAGATAATTTTCACCAAAGTTGAGGGAGATTATCTTGAACCTTTCCATTCACACACTGAATAACACTAAAGGGAGGATACTTCTAAGGGACTATTGAGGAGAGAAGGAAGACCTCCTTATGTTGTGTGGGAAGAGACTAGCCTGAGTATTATTCATTGCTTCTTTTCCATGGTGGTATCATAGCCCAGATAGGGAGTGGTTTCTATAGAAGATTACCTACAATTGAGTGGAAATTGCTCGCTTTGTTAGTTGTCTGGTCTATAATATTTAGTGAGATAAGTTCTTCCTCTTTGTTATGAAATTTATTTATATCTACTGATCATAGTAAATTTCATGTTTATGGATTAATAAACTGAAGCATTCATCCAATTGAGCATATAGTCTTCGAGTCTTTGGGATTATTATTTAGTTAAAAACAATTATTGGGTGGAGGAAGGATTTAAATTATTCTTTCGATTTTAGCTTATATGAGGTAGTTTGCGCAAAATGGTTCAATCAACATTTGCTTGATTCACCTTTGTTATGGTTGGGTTGATCATTGGTTGCATCTTGTTGAATTAATAACAATTTAATATTAGTTGTTTCTTTGTAATCTATGTGGTTCTACCCTATACCTAACATCCAACAACGTGTAATATTATCCTTGGATGAAAACTAGTAAGTTGATTTTTTTTTTATTTTTACTGTATTTGTTTTCTATCGCCAATCTTCTACACAATTTCTTCTTCATAATGGCATAAGATAAGAAATTTGTATAACCAATGTAGGGGCTGTAATATGGATTTGTGTTGTGTGCATTTGACTTTAGTAGCTTCAGAGTATATTTTCCCAAATAATACAATAGTTGTATTCTATACTTGTCTCCATATAGGGTATACACACATCTCATGCAACAACAATGGATTCATGTATTTTTGGTGTAATTGGTCTCAATTAACATAGACTCATTTCAAATTATATCCTTGCATATGGACTATGATGCAAGAATGACCATTTAAGTTAGACCTTGAGTTAACATGTGGCTTGTTTTTAGTACTTGACTTGATTCAACACTTGGTAAGGGTATCTAGTTTTCTTCTCTATACATCTATGCTAGTTGTGGGTTGTGTTTATAGTTGTATTTCTTACCTTATTTTATTTCAAGGTTATTAGGTTATGCCTAGTTCCTCCTGATGTTTTCGTCACATGTTTTCCATTGTATCCTGCTACAATTTGTGCCAAATATGGTCAAATATACAAAAACAAATATTTAACCCATATAATTTTATAACGAGGAAGGTGCAAGGAGATGCAAATTATGAAATGTGAGCACTTATCTTGCACTAAAAGTATCACAAACATGTAGTGAATAAGTGTGGATATTTAAGATGTTGGGATTATTTTATGATATTAAGTATATTTTTTGAATTACTCTTCCTTTTGGATCTTTCCATAGTTCTATTCTGGCATGGTGGTTGTGAGCTACCTCCATCACATATATGTTGAGTGGTTAATGGAAAATGGATATAAATTGGAATCATAACTTCTAATAACTTAATTGGTTCATTTTGACTGGTTGGTCCTCCAGACAGTAATGACCCTTCCCTGTAGCATGAAGCTCTTAAGTTTTAGTGTCTTCATTGGCTCATCAAGAAATTTCTCTAAAATCAATTGTCCACTCAGTCAACTATATCAAACTACCAATGAAAAAATCATGGAGTCAATGCTTTCTATTTCAAATGCAACCTTATGAATGATTGTTGTAAACAGGTAGGGATCTACGAAAAAATTAATTCTTGGAACATTAGTGACAATTTCTTTTGGAGGTGTAATATACTCTTTTGTTTGTCGGGAAAATTTGAAAACAACATATTATTCTTTAAGTTTAGGAGGCTTTTTGATTCTTTGTAATTTTTTAAAATGGAAACTATAAGATTTGGTGAAACTTAATTTTTTTGTAAATTATAAGGATTTTACATATTTTATGGAAAATGTGGGTTATTTTTCAACAAAAATAATAATCTGGATTTTACTTGTGGAAATTTTACAGGTGCTGCAATTTTTAATAAAATTGTCTGGCTAAGTTTTGCTTAGACTGGATTTATTCCCTCATATTGATGTTTTAGTAAGAGGGTATGTTAAATTTCAACACAATTGCATATTATTGGTGTACACCACTTTATGATCTAATCAGATTCACTTCTCTATGCAACTCCATGTTCGACATTGTATGTTATTTATTACAATCATTTTTTTTTCATTTTGACATTTTTCTATGTTTGTGAGGAAAATCAAGACTCTTTGATCAAAACAAAAAGGAATTGATACAGAACATGAGGGAAAACCTACCAAGGAGAGTGCATCACCAACAACACCCCTCATTTGAGGATGTTGTCCTAGACTTCCAACATAATTAATTAATAGTTAATTGCATAATTTCAATGCTTGAGTTACATGTATTTAATTATTTTACTATTTCTTCTAACCTTCAAACTACACACATCTTAATTTATTACTTTTTGTTTGACAAATAATTTAAAATTGATCTATTTTAAAACTATCAAAAACTTGTAACCAAATAAGTACAATGAACATTCAATCTTAAACTATTTGAAAATATATATATTCTATGTTTTTGTTTTATTACTAATTAAATTCTCCTCTTTCTTTTCAGGTAGATATTACCCATCATATAGCTCCTATAATGCATCCCATGTATAGTGTGAGGACATGCCTTGGTTCATTAGAACAACACACGTAAGATCATTTACACTTTCATTTTTATCACCCAAGCATTAACCAGTAGCACTCCAGTGAACTCTACTACATAACGCCAATATAACATCAATACTTATAACCATAATCTAGATATCCTTCTTAACTTAGCATGGACTACACACTACCTATTACATATGGTTTGTACTTAGGAAGACAATAAAACTCTTCCTCAATCTATCAACAATGGTCTATGTGAGGCTTATCTACGATTTCAAATAGGCACGATGTTATAGTCCTCACGAACACTTGTTCAGTAAATGAGACTTCTTTTTTACCCACATTGCACACTTCATATTTTTGTTTCATTTATGGGTAGAGAATTATAACATGGAGGAACCATGTTATCCACATCTACACCAATTATGACACATCAGAACCATTTGACCTAGGATTCCAAATTCCTCTAGCATTGTCATGCGTGGGCAATAGCCAATGGGAAAATACTTTCTCGACACAAAGAAACATTCCTTCCAACATGTTGTATCCCCCTAGCAACTTTGATAAATTGAGAGGCAAGTGCTACACATTAGCACTTCCAACATCTTCTTTAGCAATGCAATTTATATTACCAATAAACGTTGTCTTAGAGACTCTTTTTTACCATTCTACCACCAACTCATCACAAAACTTGATAGGATTTCTTGCACTACATCATGAATCCATGGGTATAGTGATATGGAGTTTAACCAAGTTGGACTTCTTCTAGAGAACTCATCTATTTAGTTTGCATCAATGGTTAGAGCATGATCTACACAACAAATATTTGCTTCAACATATTTATGATTCCCTAGCTTCTTCTCTCAACATGGGTAGTTTACTGGTATTATTGTTTATTCTTGGTGTACACCAGTTTACAATATGGTCAGATTCACTTCTCTATGTAGCTCCACACTGAGTGTTGCATGCTATTTCTTACAATCATTTTCTACCTTTTGATGTGTTTCGATGTTTGCAAGAAAAACCGAGACACTTTCAATCAAAACTAAGAGGTATTGATACAAAACACAAGGGAACACCTACCAAGGAGAGTGCATCACTAACAACACCCCTCATTTGAGGATGCAGTCCCAGACTTCCAACATGATTAATTAATAGTTAGTTGCACAATTTCAATGTTTCAATTACATCTGTTGAATTATTTTACTATTCATACCACCCTTTAAACTACATACTTCTTATTTCATTAGTTTTTGTTTGACAAATAATCTAAAGTCGACTTGTTTGAAAACTATAAAAAACTTTTAACCAAATAAGTACAATGAACATCAAATTTTAAACTACTATTTTTTATTTATATATATATATATATATAATTACTAATTAATTTTTTTTCAATACCACTTTCAAAATCTTATTGTTGTTCCCATCACATCCCCACAATGTACCTAGATGAATCTTGCGATCATGCACCTCTTGAGGGCATGCAACACCATGATGTTTCTCACTTGGTTGCTTGGCGACACAAAGGATACTTCATTCATGCTACGCCTCTTCACCAAGAGCATACCCATACTTCGTTCTAGGCTATCATTGAGTCACACTCCTACTCTAGTGCAACTCTTGTATACTTAGACAATTGTTAACATCTTAACACTTAGCCATATATAAGCATACATCCATGAACATTAGAAACTGAAAGAACAACATCGAAACAAATGAAAGACATACAAAAAAATAGTGCGGGTGTCACGAACCATAGCTAATACCTGACTAAGTCTTTGTTATCGTGAAACAATTGGGTCAAGCCCCTTTGCAAAGTTGGGTCATCTCCTCATGGGGGTGCGTTAGTCGATTTTCCTTCATGCGACCTCCATGCCTTAGTTGATTTTTCTTTATTTGTGGAGCACCCAAGTCTTGCCTTCAACCCTTCGTCAAACTATCCATTGTTTGACTTGTGTTGCAAGTAAACCCGATTAAGTCTCCCCTGGCGTGTTGCATGCCCAAGGTGTCCTAACTCGCCCAATATACAAATAGCATCATTACGCTTCATTCTATCCAAAGCGATCATAATACTTCCTTTGTTCACCAACCCCAACTTCCACAGGTCACCATAATGTCAAGTCAGTTGGGCACACACGTCTTTAACTAGGGGTCTTATAGTTCCCCTTTCTAGAGCTCGAATTTTAATATTCAAAGGCCTCAATTTTAGGTTCATAGCTTGGGTAGTTGGGTAGCATGTTTGTGATCCTCCCCACCCGGGTTCAATTCCCTCAAAGTAGACATGTTGGTCCCTTGTGATAATGCTAGAAGGGTAGACGGCCCCTACAATAGAGGTCCACTGCAGTGGGTTTCGAGACTCTTGTGCCCTTGCTAAGTCACAAGTGATTGGGATAAATACCCACTTCGGTGGGGTTCGGGACTCCTGGACCCTTGCTAAGTCACAAGTGTTTGGGATCACCCCAGTGGGCTTCGAGACTCTTCGATCCTTGCAAAGCGCAAGTGATTGTGATAAAGGCCCACTCTGGTGGGGTTTGGGACTCCTCGACCCTTGCTAAGTCACAAGTGTTTGGGATCACCCCGATGGGCTTCGAGATTCCTCGACCCTTGTTAAGTCACAAGTGATTGATCTGGAGCCTAGCTCAAATAAAACCTATCAATCACTAATTCCATGGTTTAAAAAATATTAAAAACACCTCCTTTATAAAAACCAACCTTTTGCACCACATCAAATGTCCCTTTTAAACCAACCTTCTACCAACCTCTAAACTACATACTTCTTAGTTCATTAGTTTTTATTTAACAAATAATTTAAAATCGACTTGTTTTAAAACTATAAAAAACTTTTAACCAAATAATTACAATGAACATTCAATTTTAAATTACTATTTTTTATTTAAATAATTCTATATATATATATATATATAATTAAAATATTTTTTTATAATTACTAATAAAAAATATTAAAAACACCCCTTTCACCAACCTTTTCCACCACGTCAAATGTCTCTTTTAAACCCCACCCAAATTAATGAAAAGAGAGTATCCATCAAACTTCCCTCGAAGACGGAGTTTGGAGGGCAAGCGTGATGGCGTCTCAGGAAGCCGAGACCATCAGGTCCATCAGATCTGTGGGGATGAGGGCACTTCTGTTTGGACAGTCATATATGTGGGCGATGAGGGGCACTTTATGCTACCCGGGCCGACGTCACTCGGCAGCTCAGGCAGCGACCGCCACCATCACCAAATATCGGTTCATATATATATATAGATTTGTATGGCATATGGCAATGTACTAATATTCGAAGAGTTAGTAATTTGTTGTGTTGCAGTTTGCACACAGTTATAAGAGATCGGGAAAGAATAGGTGCTCTCGCCATTAACAGTACAGTAATAGGAAATAATAGTTATACAGTACACAGTTAGGAGCCATTAACGGTAGTAATAGGTGCTCTCGCTGAGGAATATGGAAGGATTTGTTCACTCCGATACACATATTAACTTCGCAATTCATGGAGAAGATCGGGAGAGTGGAATGGATATTCAACGTGGTGAAGTAGAAGCACAAGAAATTGGTGCAGTGAATGATGGAGGGCAGCGGGTGCAATCTGGGGCACCAGCATTTGGAATTGGTGCAGTGAATAATGGAGGGCAGCGGGTGCAATCTGGGGCACCGGCTTTTGGAATTGGTGCAGTGAATGATGAAGGACAGCGGGTGCAATCTGGGGCACATGCATTTGGAATTGGTGCAGGCAATGAAGAACAGATGCCAGCGCTAGCTGCAGCACCAGGAT
>JZKD02S2144677.1:112947-132758 GCA_000966675.3 Picea glauca
GGCCTAGTGATATGCATATTAATTCCCAACCACCTACTTGAAACCAACCCTATTAGGATTGTGGGTACATGACCCCCCTTTGATGAAGCTCTAGGTAAAACAAGGAATGAAATCCCATTCTATGCCAGGATGCCCTATTGAGATCAATGGAAGGAGAAACCATAGGTCCATGGTTTACTTGACATTATAGTTGTGATTCCCTTCTACCATGGTGTGCCCATCTCTACAAGGTTTCCTAACATGTGCTACAATGGCACACCTACTACGAGATTGTTGAGATATTGTAACTACGAAGAATATTATACTTATTGTTGAGTTATTATTAAATAGATCAATCCCCTCTTGTGGATTGATCATGTTGGGACTTATATATGACCAAATCCCCTTTTGTGGATTGGTCAAACCCTATTTGTATGAGGCTAATTGAGAAGTTTCCCCCTAGGGATAATTAAAGTGGCTTTACCACTAAGTGAAGAAGTCATCCCTGCTTGATGAAGAGACACAACCCTAGCGCCTAATAGCTAGTATAAATAAGAGAGGCTATTGTCTCATTATCACACTCACCAAAAAGTCACTCATCTAGTGTGCAAGTTTGAAGGAAGTTGTAGTTGTCGGAAGAAGGAGAGAGATGAACATTGCTCAGTGTTGGATATTCTCTAGTGTTTGGTTTATTATTTTGGCATTGTATTGACAATCTATATTAAGGAATTTTTTGTTGGGTTTTCTCGCCCATGAGGTTTTCCCAGGATAAATGTTGTGTACCTTGTGATTGTGTTTCTTTTAGTGATCATGCTTATGCTATTATTGTATAGTAAATTGAAAAGAACTTAATAGAAACTCTAAATTTAAAAGAGATCAATCCAAAGGCTTGTGATTTTCCATCTAGAGAAGCTCCTATCCTTCATAGAAATGGGCATTAAGTTTTCATTGATAAGGACATAGTTAGGATAATGGTTCTATCGATGCCTTCTTGGCTCTAGCAGATACTTCATTGCATCAAATTTCCCCCATGTTTACCATTTAACTAAAGTTGTTTCTTTTCTTCCAAACAATTCCTTTTCGTGTTTGATTCCATAAGGTATGCATCAATCCTTCACCGGTTGGTCCAAAGTGCTCTGATGTTCTCGTTAATGTCTGCTACTCCCATGCCACACCATCCATGCTAGTGAGCCATGCATGTGCTAGTGAGCACTTTGATGCTCTCATTGATGGTCCATGGTGTAGTTCCAGTACAACTCGTAAGGTTGTCCCAATATATAATAGCTCCATAGAGGTCGAGAATACTAGTTTGGTCACTCCTATGTTCCCAACTTCTTCTATTGCTAGAACATAAACAAAGACCATCACTGATTGGAACAAAAGGAAATACTTAAGAAATACCAAAACATAGAACTAGGAACTGGGATGTAGGATCTTCATTTCTAGGAGCATTATCTCAATATCACAACACTTTGGTAAGAACAATTTGGAAATTGGAAGTTTGGAACACTCACCGAAACTTGTCGAAATACCACAAGGAACTCGTAGGAACACTCGTTGCAACATTGGATTTTGTCGAAACATAACAAGTGGGAAACACGCACTAGATCTATCTAATAATAGGGTCGGGTGTCCATGCTAGTGGTTTTCATATCCCAAAAACACTTGACGAAGCTCACTCTTTATGTGTGTCTGTAATATACCAGATATAAAAAGTATGCAGAACATAAATAAAATGCTAGAAATGGAAGAATAACAACAATATAACCAGAATAATCACCACAATAACACTGAAATGATATAAGAATAACAACAAAAATAACACTTTGATTCTGAGCGCAATGTTCACAGGCCTCTTCGATGGGGAAACCTCCAATCGAGCAAAGATCTATTACAATAATCTCTAATCTAGGGTTCTCATACCCTTGATTCCTATTTATACTAAATATGTCTATCAAAAGAAGTATCTAGAGGAAGATCCTTCTAGAAGCAGAAGCTTCTATTAGGTCTTCTTACATTTGACTTATTCTATTTTATTGCAAGGCCTTATTAACATTGAACTTTATTACATCCGAATATATTGTTCTACCTATGTGCGGGTTAGGACCCTAACATGTCCTGCCCCTTAAAAACAACCTTGTCCCCAAGGCTTGAGATGTGGAAATTGTTGCAGAATGGTAGTTGGTTCCCAAGTGGAATTTGCTAGAGTTGTATCTTTACACTAGATTAACACTTCCTTGATGGTTCTCTGATGCAGGCGATGCTCATGCTGGTCCAAAACTGCTTATGGTTGTATCCAAATGGATCCTTCTTCGGCTAACTCGAGAAGGTTGGTTTGAATTTGGCACTTAGTTCCGATCACCTTCTTTAAGCAGGAAACATGAAAAACAGGATGTAGCTTCAAATGACTGGGCAAAGCTAATTGATAGGCCACTTGTTGGCCCTTGACCAAGTTTTGAGGAACACTTGGTCATATTTGACCATTTTTGGGACTTTGACAGCCTGTCGAAGATGGAGCGCCAGACGAAGCAGATATCATGGGATCATGGCCCACTTTCGGGACCCGTTTTGGGTTTGGGGACAATTTAATGGGAAAGGGATGTCGGCCTGTGGGTTTACCCACGCATAGGCTTACTTTTGTATGTATAAATAGATGTCTAGGAAAAGTAAGTAGAAGGGGGTATCCTATCTATGTGATGTAAGCTAAGTGCTAGTAGTTCTCTATGCATGACTGTAGAAGGGTTACAGAGCTAAGTGCAAGTTATTATAGAGATTATAGAAGGATTTTTCTTACAACTCAAGGAAGAAGGATCTAGCAAGCTGCGCAAATCTTTTGTCATGTGCGTAGAAGGGTTTTTGGTGACTGTGTGTTGTAATTGATTGAAGACATTAATAAAGAAGAAGATTTGGTGGACGTATCCCCAGGGTGGGGGTGAACCACATACATGCTGTGTTTCTCTGCTTTGTGCGATGTATCGATGTGTTTCTATGTGATGAATGTTAAATAGATCTGATGTTGCTTTGTGCCTAATCATGTGAATGAATGATAGATCTAACCTATGTGGATGTGCTTAGTGCTTGAATCTACTAGATCTAATGTGTTCATTTTATGTTAAGTGTTATTAGATGATGGATCTGGTTGCGTACTGCGATACTCTGTAATTAGGGTACGTATGCGTTGTTACTAAGAACTGAATATTATTGAAGATTAACTGCTAAGTGATCTGTTAAGTGTTGGAATCACAGATCTGTGTCCCAGCTAAGGTTGCATACATTCGAGTCTTGCAACCACCCCTACCTCTACCTCAGGTGAGACTTCATCTGCTTCGCAGGTGTTTCCGAAAGGGTTGGTAGTTAGGGTTTTGTTGGTGCGTAGTTGTAGCATTGAACCCTGGGTCTACCCTTGTGCCAACAAATGGTTCCATTGTCGGGACCTGAAACTATGATTGTTGGGAACTGAGAAAGAAGAAGATTTGTGCAAAGATTTGTCCTGAAACTTTGGAAGCTCTGTGCATGGACCTGTTCCCTAGTGCACAGTAATCCACTTGATCTGAAAAGATCTGTGCTAAAGAAGGAATGATAGATCTAAAGAAAAGAAGTCAGATCTGAACGCTTTGTTCTCTAAGAAAGGTTAAAGTGGAATTTTCTGAAGAAAAGAGGTCAGATCTACAGAAAGAGGTAAGATCTGTAAGCTCTGTGCTCTGATAGAGGTAAGAACAACTAATTTTTTTTAGATCTGGAAGCTTTATGCTCTGTAAAAGTAAGATAAATGAAAATTTTTGTTTCTAAAATATGGATCTAGGTATGCTTAATAGAGTCTGTCCTAGCTTGAAAACTAGGGCATTGTTAGATGAAAGAAGGTTTGATATGAATGGATCTGGTAAGAATAATGATAAATATGTTATACCTATGCATAGAAATAATGTCTGGACTAACCAATGGATGCAGGATCCTAGAAATATTTTTTTGCAGGCTAGCTACCATGATCCTAGTGCATAGTACAGAAGAGGTTGGGGATCATTTACAAGAAAGAGAGGATTAACCATATGTTACAGTTGTAGAAAACTAGGCCATCTAGCTAAGGAATGCCCGAGTGGAATACCTAGTTGTCTTTGTTGCAAATCTTTGGACCATGAAGTGTTGGATTGCATTAAAATGATTGCTAAGCTTGAAAGAATGAATCTGAATGAAGAAAACCCTAAGACATCTCTAGAAATAGTTGAATCTTAGAAAGAATCCGAGAAAGTTATACTACATATGAAAGAGACCCTGAATGACCACTGACATTTTAGGTTATCATATATCTTTAAAGAAAAAGAATGCATCGAAGTAAGAATAGGAGATTTTGACATTGATTGTGTTCTTGATGAAGAAACACCAGTGAACATCATGCCAGAGAGAACTTGGGAAGCTATAGGAAGACCTACTATGATCCCTTCACTAAGAGGAATATGACTCTTTAGAGGAAAGCTAGTGACCCTATGTGGAAATCTCACTCAGATATCTATGAATGCTAATGGAACTTCGACATAAGACGATTTTGAGATTATCAAGTTTATTGAGGACAACGCCCTATTTACTATGTTACTTGGAAAACCTTGGATTAAGAGAGATCAAGCCAGAAAGAAAGAAGAAGAATTTTTTTTAGAACAACAGAGACAAGAGTTAACAGATTTCATGACTAGAAGGATTGCATAGTTGATTGAAGAATAGGAGAACATATCAAAGACACTTATCATTAGAGACCCAGATGTCGAAGCTGAAAGAATGTCAGAAGGATTATAGAAGACCGAAGCACATGTCCCAGAAAAAGAAGAATTATTACCCCTGGGTCTTAGGAGAGAATCTCAGCAACGTGAAGTACCTATGTTCAAGGAAAATAAGAATCAAAATTGGAAGAGAATCCCCGATACAAATCTCACTGGAAAAAAGTCTAGGAAACTAAGTAAAAGGAGAGCTAAGATCGATAGACTACAAAATATTTTAGAGGGAACCTCGTAGAACGAGAAACTTGCAGAAATTGAACTTCGTTGAGATATCTGACCAGCGAAATAGGCCACTTCACTGAGGTGAAGCAGTATAGCCATTGGAATATGATATAACCGTTCGAATACCACTTCGAACGGGTCGAAAAGCATTGATGGTTTGTCACTAGACCATCAGATCGCACCTTACCGGATAGAACATGAGTTAATGGCGCCTCATATTCGTTGCAAGAAGATCGTTGCTAAATTTCTTACTTAGTCCACCGTGCCACGCCCTGAGAATACCTTTTGCTAACTAAGAACTTGATCCCACAACCTGAGATTATTTTTCACTATGATCATCACCTTGTTCCTATACCCTTCATTGCAGTTTCTGAATCAAGTTCACACCTGATCTAATCGACCCCGAGCTTGTATGTCTGATGAGATCAACGCAGTAGAGAAAGCAGTCGAATAAGTTCTGAATGACTTAATGAATGAGAGATTCATGTCAGAAAGAAGGATTTATGCAGGTGTGCAAGCGTCATCAATAGGAGGCGTCCAAGCTTCTCCCTCAACTCTCACAGAGAAGGACCTTCCAAAACCACGATAGAGACAAGAAAAAATCACAGAGTCGACATTGCGAATGCCAAGATTATTCCATGCATTCTTCTGACTTACATACCACCTCTGAGCGGTGAGATTAACTACGACAATGTACCTAGAGACTTTGAGTATACTTTGATCACCGCGTACCTTCTGAAAGGGGTGGACATAGTTCGAGTTGATCAAGACAATCTCACAACGTTGACGTTTAGTGACTTCAACCTCGGTGACAGGAAAGTCTACAGTATGCTTTCCCCGCACAAGTATCTAACGAAGACAAAGGGAAAGAACTTGAAGATCATCCCACAGTCTTGGACCCAAAACCTCACGCAGTCTACATTGTTGAATGTTATGAAGATCCCGCACTTTGGCAGACACCAGGAGGTGAATGCGCGCGCAAAGTTTCTTCTATATTGCTATCACGGAGGATACCTATGGCTAAACCAACGCATCACTGTGGATATGACCTTGATCAATCGGATCACAAGGCTTAGCATGCAATTCCCTAACCCACAAGAGTTCTACTCTGGAAAGACCTCTGACCAAGCATTAGCACAGAGAATTAAGGAAACCTATGGCGATGTTGAGAAGGGCACCCGAGGCTACAAGGTAGCCTCTAGCCAGAGTGGCATAGTGCACCTTGCCTATTAGTTGATCGCAAGCAAGTTAGTTCATAAGAATAGACCAAATCAAGTGACCGGATTCGTGGTCGACCTCACAGGGAAGTGCACAAAGGGATTACAGATGAATTGGGTGCAGTACCTTGTCAATCAACTAGAGATTGATTGTAGAGAAGTGCAAGACTAAGGTTATTACTTCCACTTTAGTTGGCTTCTGATACTGATCACTTTCATTGCCTGGGAGCTACCAGAAGGCACCACTTTCTCGAATATAGAACCCTTCGAACCACTAGCCACGAAGTTCTGTACGTTTTTGTATTCCAGCGACATGAGCAAATAATGGCAGTGCAATGTCGTCTTCCATGCCTACTACAACCAGTTGAAGATCGCAATCTAGTCTACATCGTGCATCACCCCGAACACACTTACAGGTTTAGACCCTTGATGAAGTTCAGCGCGGATCGCCACTTCACCTACATTACAGTGCACGATGATGAGCATAAACAATAGCGCCAGTCATATTACAAATTGACAGAAGATGACTTGGAGGAGATTACCAAGGAATGGTCGGAAGACCTACTTGTTATAGGGGACCCCATAGAGATGTCCGATGTGGATAGCCCTAAAACTATGTCGGACACACCTGGACTAAGTAAAACAAATAAAAATGATGAAGTGCATGATGTCCATAGCACATCCATGGAGACATCTTCGACCTCACCTGAGTAGGGAGATGATGGTGGAGAACTAGGTGTCATGGAAGTCGAGAAAAACAAAGGCAAAGTTACTTCACCTAGAGACAAAGAGGATCCAACTAAGAAAAGGAAGGTTACCCCGCCAAAGCCTTTTTCCTGAAAGAAAGCTAGAGCCACCAGGGCTACGTTTAAGACTACCCTCACCTCAGACTACTTCGGATCCTTAGTCACTGCATTGAATGATTCTTCATTGGAGATCATGGAAAAGAAAGAAGCGAAGAAGGAGGAGGTATTCATTCGAATCAAGGGTGAACTTCAAGAAGTGAAATAGGCACTACAATCCAGCCACACAGTTTCTATTGCACCCTCGACAAGTGGAACAGAAGAACCAGGAGATGAGCTAGCCCAACTGCACCAGATCACCAATAAATTTCAAGATCGTCTTCGATGAGCTCAGGAAGAGATAGTGCAAGCTACCCAAGCTTTGGGGTAGACACATAAAGATATGCTAGAACAAAGCAGTAATGCAGAACAAGAAAAACTAGCTCTTCAAGAAAAGTGGGAGGAAGAGAGAGCAATGCTACATCAAGACAGGGAACAGTTGCTCGCAGAGAAACTCGAAGTACAGGAATGGGTTCACATAGCACTTCGCTCTATGACAATCATCGAAGTCCAGATAGAAGAACGTGTTACATAGCGGGTGGCACAACTAGAAAGAGTGATCTAGCAACTTCAACTACACATCGCAGACCTGGAACTTCGCACGATGCCTGAGAGACCTCAAGAAATAAGAGATCTAAGAGAGGTCACTTCCCGAAGCCTAGTTGACTGAATAAAATCCTTTTCCTTGGAATACAAGCAACTGAGATCTAGAAGCACCCAGGCATATGAAAACCTCATGAAAAATCTAGAATTGCAGGCGTTAGAATCGCAGCTCCAACACGCACATCAGCAGGAAGACACGTTACAAGTGAAGCTAAAGGCCTTGTCATCATTTGATAGAATGAAGAGATTTCCAGAGAAACGCACGACCCAATAGCAAGTATGCACACTCCAAAGTAAAGTAATGGAAGTCTCTCAACGACTTCAACCAGTGCAAGAAAAGGCATGCCAATTATTCACTGAACTTGAAATCCAAGGAGTAGACCTTGAATAGGTTGTGAGTACAAAAGAACAATGCCTCAAAGGACTAGTCAATGATGCACTTATTTAGGAGTTCACTGAGCAAGAAGTAGTAGCACTGCAACAGTTCGAAGTAGCTCGAGCCAAGCTTGAGGTGTTCGAAGCCGAATTTCTCGGACCAAAGTGACTCAGGACGAGTCACAGGTGAGTGTTGGGGACCTGTTGGCCCTTGACCAAGTTTTGAGGAACAATTGGTCATATTTGACCATTTTTGGGACTTCGATAGACTATCAAAGATGGAGTGCTAGACGAAGTAGAGATCATGGGATCTCAGCCCACTTTCAGGCCCCTTTTTGGGTTTGGGGACAATTTAATGAGAAAGGGATGTCGGCCCATGGGTTTACCCATGCTTAGGCCCACTTTTGTAAGTATAAATAGATGTCTAGGCGAAGTAAGTAGAGGATGGTAGCCTATCTATGTGATGTAAGCTAAGTTATACTAGTGCTCTATGCATGACTGTAGAAGGGTTACAGAGATAAGTGAAAGTTATTATAGAGATTATAGAAGGCTTTGTTCTACAATGCAAGGAAGAAGGATCTAGCGAGATGTGCAGATATTATGTCCTATGCGCAGAAGGGTTTTTGGTGGTTGTGTGATATAACCGATTAAAGACATATTTAATAAAGAAGAAGAGTTAGTGGATGTATCCCCAGGGTGGGGGTGAACCACGTACATGCTTTGTTGCTCTTCTTTGTGCGATGTATCGATGTGTTTCTATGTGATGAATGTTAGATATATCTGATGTTGCTTTGTGCCTAATCATGTGAATGAATGATAGATATGACCTATGTGGATGTGCTTAGTGATTGAATCTGATAGATATAATGTGTTCCTTTTATGTTAAGTGTTATTAGATGATGGATTTGGTTGCATACTATGATACTCTATAATTAGGGTACTTCTGCGTTGTTACTAAGAACTGAATATTGATGAAGATTAACTGCTAAGTGCTCTGTTAAGTGTTAGAATCATAGATCTATGTCTCAGCTAAAGCCTGCCTCTACCTCTACCTTGGGTGAGACTTCATCTGCTTCACAGGTGTTGCCAAAAGGGCCGGTAGTTAGGGTTTTGTTGGTGCGTTGTTGTAGCGTTGAAACCTGGGTCTTCCCTTGTGCCAACATCACCTATCCCACATGCTTGAGAAGTGTATAAGGACCATAAAATTTGGGTGCTAGCTTCTGAAAATGCTCGGCCTTGAGGGAATTATGCTTGTAAGGTTGTAGCGGAAGAAACACCTGATCCCCTTCTTCAAATTGATGTTCAGAGCGACCTTGATCTTCTTGTTGATTCATGCGATTTTGTGCCATGACCAAATTCTCTTTGAGGGTACGAAGAATATCCTCTCGTACTGTAAGTTCTTGGTCAACCACCTGGACCTTCGAGACACCAGGTAAGTACAAGATAATTGAAGGTGGCTTCTGTCCATATACTGCTTCAAAAGGAGTCATGCGTGTAGTTGTATGGTATGAAGTGTTGTACCACCATTCAGCTAGGGGTAACCATTGAGCGCACTGATTTTTATTTTCCGAGGAAAAACACCTCAAATATGTTTCCAAACACTTGTTGACAACTTCTGTTTGACAATTAATCTGGGGATGATAAGTTGTATTAAAATGCAATTGGATGCCTTGTAGATTGAACAGTTCTTGCCATAATTTGCTTGTGAAAGTGGGGTCGCGATCATAAACAATAGAGTGTGGATGCCATGGAGCTTGAAGACCTGATCCATGAAAATTTGAGCCACCGTGGATGTTGTAAACAGGTGTTGAAGAGCGCAGAAATGAGCATTCTTGGAAAAGCGATCAACAACCACCATGATGATTGATTTATTTCTCGATTTGGGTAAGCCTATAATTAAATCCATAGAGATGTCCTTCCAAATAGTAGGTGGAATTGGGAGTGGTTGTAGAGTGCCCAGAGATTTGACTGTTTCTCCCTTGTTGCATTGACACACATCACATTCGACAACAAAATTACGAATGCCATGTTTCGTACCATCTTAGAAAAAAGAACGTTTGACCTTGTCATAGGTTTTGGTGAACCTAGAGTGCCCCACTGTCGGTGTAGCATGAAGCTCAGTAAGTACCATGGATTTAATCTTTGATTGTTTACTTAAATACAAATGGCCTTTGTATTGAAGTGCATAATGGAGCCAAGAGTATCCCGGGGGAGCTGGAGCAATGGACTGCAATTGTTGGATCAATTGCGAACTTTTGGGATCTTGTAGCCATTCCTGGCGAACATCTTGAATCCAATCTGGTACAGTAAAGGAAAGAGAAAAAAGGTATCCTTCATCTTCATATTTGAGGGAAAGTTCATCCACAACCACATTTTCTTTGCCTTTCTTGTAAATGATCTCATAATCATAGCCAAATAGCTTAGTTACCCATTTTTGTTGCTCCGGGGAGGAAATGCGTTGTTCCAAAAAATGCTTGAGGCTTTGATGGTCTGTCTTAATTTGGAAGCATTGCCCCAATATATAAGGGTGCCACAAATCAATGACATGCAGAATAGCCAACATTTCATTTTCATAGATACATTTGCCCAGATTTCTTTCAGATAGTTGCTTGTTCGTAAAGGTCAAAGGCTGACCCTCTTGCATAAGGACAACACCAATTCCTTTCCCTGAAGCATCACATTCCAAGACAAAGGTCTTTGTGAAATTCGGAAGGGTTAGGAATGGAGTGGTGCACATAGCCATATTCAAGGTTTGAAAATCTTGAGCAGCAATTGGAGTCCAAGTGAAAGAGTTCTCTTTTAGGAGAGCAGTGAGAGGTGTTGCAATATTTCTGTAATTCTTAACAAACTTGCGATAATAACTTGTTAAGCTCAGAAATCCACACAATATTTTGAGAGTCTTTGGGTGAGGAAAATCTTGCATAGCTTCAATCTTTTTCGGATCCACCCTGACGCCGTCCTTTCCAACCAGATGACTCAAGTACTCTACTTTTGAGGCGCGAAAAGCACATTTAGACTGTTTCAGGAAAAGTTGGTGTTGACAGAGTAGATGGAGAACTTGATCCACATGAGAAAGATGTTATGTCCATGTATTTCTATAGATGAGGATATCATCAAATAAAACTAAGACAAAATAACAGATAAAAGGACGAAAGACATGATTCATGAGGCTTTGGAAGGTGGAGGGGGAATTACACAAGCCAAAGGACATGACCAAAAACTCATAGTGGCCCTCATGAGTTCTAAAGGAAGCCTTGGGAATGTCTGCCTCTTTCATATGTAACATGTGGTATCCCAAACGAAGATCAAGTTTAATAAAGAATTGGGCACCACTTAGTTCATCGAAGAGGTCATCAATGACAGGAATGAGAAATTTGTCTTTAATGATAAGTTTGTTGAGGGCACGAAAGTCAGGACACATTCACCAAGAACCTTCTTTCTTCAGGACCATGACCACAGGAGAAGAGTAGGGGCTCGAATAGGGTGTATAACGCCTGCATTAAGGAGTTCCTAGACCATTTTCTCAATTTCATTTTTTTGGGAAAAGGGGTGACGATATGGACGGATATTGGGAGGAAGGGTTTCGGGTACAAGGGGAATGTAATGATCATGAACACCACATGAAGGAGGGAGTCCCTGGGGAGTGGAAAATACCACTTGATGTTTAGAAAGGATGGCTTGGAGGTCTTGCGGCACCAAGGGTGTTTCTATTGCTTGAATGGCATGGAGTTGAGAAATAACACCAGAATGACCCTTTTTGAGTAGCTTTTCCATGTGATGGGAAATAATGATCTCAAGTGAACCAATGGTGATGCCTTGGAACTTATATTGGTGGCCCTTCTGGTAAAATTGCATGGTTAATTCCTTAAAATCCATGAGAATGCGACCCAAAGTCCTTAGCCAGTCTGCACCCAACACAATGTCACACCCGCCCATGTCTATAACAAACATATGAGATTTCAGGTGGTAGTCACCAATTTGGAGACACACATTTTCACAACGCCCTCCACTTTTCATGGAGCCACCATTGGTAATCATGATTTGGAAATTATTGACGGCATGGATGTAGCAATGAGTTTCTTGGGCAACGCGGCGATGAATAAAATTATGGGTGATTCCATTATCAACCAGAATGATGACCTTTCAATGCTTGATGTAACCTATTATCTTGAGGGTTTGGGGAGCAGAGAAGCCAGTGAGAGCATTGAGGGAAATGACTGGTTCCTCTTCGTGACGGTCTGAGGGAGGGGTTATGTCGGTGGTTTTAGGTGACTTAGACACAAGGGGAGTTTCAATATCCTCTTCCAAAATATCCTCGGATATGACCATAAACATATTTTGGTCCTTACACTTGTGGCCCTTGAAATATTTTTCATCACAATTATAAAAAAGGCCTTTGAGTTGGCGTTCAACCATTTCATCCTTGGTTGATTTTTGGATCTTTAGTTGAGTGGAGGGGGTAGTGGGATTTACTGGTTTAGGGTGAGGGATAAAGGAGGGTTTCTGGTTTTGAGAAGATAAAACCTGTTGTGCTTCTTTATCTCTTTTAGTATCCTCCACCCAAATCTGAGGCCGAGCCATGAGGACATGGGCCTGAATCTCACTCTTGAGGCCACTAATAAAACATTCTCAGAAAAAGGCATCAGACATGCCCTCTGTCCAAAAATCCAGGTGCTCAAAGGAAGTTATAAAGTCTTCCACTATTCCTGATTGTTTCAACTTTGTCAAATGGCCCAAATGGTTGGTGTCAGTGTCAAAGCGTTCATAAATCTCTGCCACAAAGTGTGTCCAAGCAACATACCCTTGACGAGAAGTTTTTCTTCATTGCCACCATTGCCAACGTTCTTGATCTAGATGGAGAACACCATACCAGAGTTTGGCCAAGTCATATGTAATGTTGTATAAAGAGAAATAATGTTCCATTTGGGTTACCCAACCAGTGGGGTCTGAGCCATCAAATTTGGTCACATCCACCCGTGGAAGGCGTAGGTCACATTGAAAGTGATGCTTCTGAAAGTTATGGGATTGAGAGGAATGATCACCTTCAGTATGTGGAGGTGAGGAAGAGGAAGGGTTATTTGTAGGGATATTTAGTTTGGTGCAGAGTGCCGAAAAGACAGATTCAAGATGGGTGGTGAGGTCTTGTTTGATTTCCTCCATTGAGGACTGCATGTTTGTACTGATGGCAAAAACATTGGCACTGAGTTTTTTCACCTCTTGTTGGGTCTCGATGAGACCAGATTGAAAGGTGTTGAAGTGAGCTTCCAAGTATTGGCTATGGGTATGGGCCATGAGGATGGGGGAACTGAAAAGGGGCGGGCAGGGTCAATAATTTTTCCGAAAAATGATATGGATGAATTTGATAAGGGAAAAGAGATGAATTCAATGGAATAGGTCTCAAATAATGGTGAAAAAAATTCCAGATTTTTTTATTTATTTATTACACCTGCAGAGTTATACTCCAGTATGAAGAATAATACAGAGAGGAAATGCCCAAATGCTTAACCAGAAAGAAATGTGTATTTACTTGGAAACCCGAACACAGCTGCGCGGTAATAGATCTTGTCTGTTTAAATTTGTTTATGTTTCTGTCCCTAAGGGTTAGGTATTCAAGGGTTCTACAGACAAGGGTTTGCCATGTGCTATAACTCTCTGATATACGTGCGGGGTCCAACAATAGTACTCGTCCCAATATCTCAGGGCACTAAATAAGGAGGATAGACCGTACCCTTAGCCGTACTACCCGACTACCCAGGTACTAGAGAGTATCTTCTCAAGTGTTGTTCTCGGTGGCACTATAGGAGTCAGGCGACCGATTGATTTATCTAAAGAGGGATTTAGGAAATCTAGGTCGATCTGTACACAGGTGTTGTCTGATGTGCTACCACTCGAAGGGGTACCAACAAGGGTTACAAGGGTGGCCAATAGATGCGTGCTTAAGAACCACTTGTATTTCCTGCATTTATGAATCCCTCAATCACGGGTTTATGCATGTAATGACAGATATCCATGGCTTAAATACACCGGAATGTGTCTCTACCCTGAAAAAAAATTACCCACAATTTATGCCAAGGAAAGTGCTCTGATACCACTTGTAATATACCAGATATAAAAAGTATGCAGAACAAAAATAAAATACTAGAAATGGCAGAATAACAACAATATAACCAGAATAATCACCACAATAACACCGAAATGATTTAAGAATGACAACAGAAATAACACTTTGATTTTGATAGCAATGTTCATGGGACTCTTCGAGGGGGAAACCTCCACTCGAGAAGAGCTCTATTACAATAATCTTCAAGCTAGGGTTCTCATACCCTTGACTCCTATTTATACTAAATATGCCTATCAAAAGAAGCATCTAGAGGAAGATCCTTCTAGAAGTGGAATCTTCTATTAGGTCTTCTTACATTTGAATTATTCTATTTTATTGCAAGGCCTTATTAATATTGACCTTTATTACATCTAAATATATTGTTCTACCTATGTGCGGGTTAGGACCCTAACAGTGTCCCTAGGGCTTGGGCCTATAGACACATGCATGGTTTAGGTGTGCAAATAATAAGGTTAACTAATAGGTCAAAGGGTCTAATAATGAGTACACCTAATTTGACTTATTGAGCAATTTTGATTTCTTTTACATGTTTCCTCACTTCTCTTTGCTCAGTAAAGAGTTCCCATTCACTAAATAGTAATAATCATTAAAGACTGTTGATCCCCCCTTTCGACCGGAAAGGGATCCTCCCGTCATTGTGGGAACATTGAGACAAATAATGATAGGATACATATATTAATATAATTATAATGAAATGAGTTTTTCTTCACTATGTGTTTTAATAGGTTATGGACATGCACTTAACCTTGGGGGATCATCGACTAAGTAAAGGTAAAGAGAAACACCATGGTATGAGATTAGAGATGGAACTAGGGATTCCACAATCAACTCAGATGTTGACTGCATCATTGGTAGTTCTAGGTCATAAACTAGATCAATAGCTTCAACTTCTAATGCTATTAGTTTTTGATCAATTGCAGTAAACAAAAAGCCAAGATATTGAATTGGAACATATGCTTAGTAAACTATATACGTTGAAATATTGTAAATTTGAATAATATTTTAATCATATTTGATTTATTATCTTATATATCAAATCCCCTTTTGTGGATTGATCATGTCGGGTCTTGTAGAATACCATATCCCCTTTTTTATATTGGTCAAACCATATTTATATGGTGGTATTTGTAAAGTCGGCCCCTAGGGTTTATAAAGTGGTTTTAACCACTCTTGGAAGAAGTCATCCCTACTAAGTGAAGAGACATAAGCCTAGTGCCTCCTCAACTTGTATTTATAAGTGAGGATGACACCTCACTTGTTCATTCATTTCACTCACTCATCTAGCACACATCTTTTGAAGGCAGTTGCAGTTGCAAGAGGAAGGAGAGGAGAGGCACATGCTCAATCCTATTTCATTCTTGGTGTTTGGTGTTAGTCTTGGCATTGTATTGGCAATCTATTATCGAGGAAGGTTTTGCTAGGTTTTCTCCCCCATGAGGGTTTACCAGGATAAATTGTTGTGTACCTTGTGATTTTGTTTCTTTCAGTGATATTCCTTATGTTGTTGTTTAGGAAATGCATTGAATGCTCTAGTAAATTGGAAATAACCTAATAACAACACTAAAAATTAACATGGAATCAGAGCTTGAATGAATAGAGAACCTCTCACTCGGTATCTAAAAACATCATTGTTTTCGTACAAGGATATCAAGTATTTTTACTAAAGAGGAATTTCTGACCAAAAACTATCTAGGGAAGTGTGCCCTACCCTAGCACATCCATTGGTAGCTTGAGCACACTTTTTCAGTGGCCAGATTCTCTGGAAAGTCAAACCCTAGTTTTGGCTGGTACTAGAAAATAAGAGAACCATAGCCAGTACCATAAATACTAGTCCAAAATTGCATAGGTCAAGTTTCAATGGGTAAAACTTTGAATTTTATGAAACAATAAGCTCCAAAAAACTCACCTCATCCTAGCGCCACTAGTCCCTGGAACATAATTAAAAAATTTGAAGTTTGAGAAATTAGGGTTTCCTCATAAAACCCTAAGTTGTAGCACCAATAGCAGTGCCATTTCCTTCATGCCAGTTGCAACACCAGTTGCAGTACCAGTTCCTTCATGCCAGTTGAAACCCCAGTTGCAGTGCTAGTTCCTTCATGCCAATTGTAGCACTAGTTGTACTACCAACACCAGTTGCAGTACTAGTTGCAGTGAGAATTTTTGTGAAGCATTGAGACTAATTTTATTGTCCTAGTGTGACTTACCCTAGAAAATATCCAACTAACTTTAAGTTACAAGTTGAAGAACCTTTGAAGCTTTAAAGGTTTTTTATTGCTTTTTGCTACCGTCGGATAGTGCCACTACCTACAGATGTTGTCAGAGGTATGTACTTACATATGTTTAAACTGTATCATTATTTTAAAGGGTACTTGTAAGATATTTTGTCTAAGAAACAATCATAGATCCAGAAGGATCTCAGATCCAACACATTAGAGGAACTATCCACCCCAGGTTTGATTACCTTGATATGCCTCTACTTGTTATGGCATTATTGTGATCTTATGAATATACAGGTTGCATTTTGATCTATTGAACTTATCATACTAATCAATGGTCAAAATTAAATTCAAAGTATTAGATTGATTAAATTTGAGACTGTAGATTTTATTCTCTAACCCATCTTTTTGTCAAGAAAGAATATTATCTTGGTAAATAGGATAGGTTGAAGAAAATAATTGTCATCTTGAGTGAAGGACACTCAGAAGAAAAACAACACACTCATTCTTGAGGACAAGACTCCAAGTTGCATGTTTAATTAATTAAGTTGATAAGATTCAAATTTTCATATGCCAAGTTTGATAACTACCTCAATGCAAGTAAAAAATATAGTTGTGATAGCAATATTTGAAATTTTTTATACTTGGTAGAACGTGAGCATCATTGAGATACATTATTATTGTAATCATTTACCATATATAACTAACATCTCTTCCAAGAGAAACATCTTGTTTTGTTTCCAGGTTACCACAGAGGAATGATTGATCACAACACCAGAAGAGTGTTGCTCTCATTTCCTATTGTTGTATTTATTATTTTTTTGTTTTAGACAAGTCACAAGTGATAGCTCCAAAGGAGATACTCTGACGATTGTTCTTGCTATTGTTTTATAAAGAGTATTATTCTTGTCTGTTGTTTCTCCCTTGTTATCCTTATTTCGGGCAAGTCACAGGTGATAACCCTGAGGGAGATATAGTGATGGTTGCAGGAGAAAACATATTACATGAGACATGAAGCAGACTATTCAAGTTGTATACATGACAATATACATCCATATACCAAAGAAGATGAAGAAGAAGCTAATTTTGAGATACATAGTATCTCATATGAAGATTGATTGTAAGGAGCATAAGGCTCCAAAGATGAGCAAACATTAGAATAGAACTCACAGTAGAATTGATCAAAGGATAATGAAGCCACCTTGACAAGAAGCATAATTCATTTGAGGTATGACTCAAATTTTCATATTAAGACTTGGTATTCAACACCAAGTATATCCTGCAAAGACTATGAAGTTTTTTTATACTTAGAAGAAATCAAGACTCAGAGTAATACTGATCTCAGAAAGGATCAGATGGACAGACATATTCGAGGACTGGAAGACAGATTCCATGAGTTAAGGAGACTATATCATAGCTTCATAGACCTCTAGGAGACATGAAATCTCCTGGGAATATTCCCTTGTTTCGAAAATAAAGAAGGAAGTTAGTCAAAAGGAATGGGATATGGATTTTTCCTTAAGACTAGAAAGGAAGTCAGTGGTGACATGCAAGATTGATCTAATAGATCAAGCATGTTGCAGATAAAAGTATAAAGATGTACAAAGCTTGATTTGTGTCAAGAGGGAGAAGACTATGATGAGACACTTGCTCCATTAATCAAAGAAATAGTTCCAGTATTCATGAATACAACTAGAACAACCTTGATTATGATATAGTATGAGATTCATGGGGAGTAGTCCCTGTATTTGATATTGAGTTACCTCCATGAAAGAATAAAATATACCTTCAATATCAGTTATTGAGACGCTCTCAGTTTCAGATGAAGTTGTTTCCATGATATAATATAGAGAGTTTAGTAGCTACAGTGATCTCGGCTTCAGAGAAGCTACAGGTGCAAAGTCCCAATCCTAGAAGAACGGTTGCAGAAAGAGTAGAGGATACACTCTCAAGAAGTGAGACAAATAGTGATTTGTAGAAAGCATGTAGAGCTAGCACATGATTGTGGAAATTAAGTTATAGTTGAACAAATGTACCATATTGGTACAATGTGATGTGAAAATTTGGTTTCAAGGTACGGGATAGGAAGACTCATGTCTACAAGTTGAAGGAAGCTCCAAGAGCTTGGTATGCCAATATTGATAGTTTTTTGATGAGCTTGAGCTTTACCCAGAGTAAAGATGATCCCAAAATTTACTTCAAGATTGAGAATGATGGACTAGTTATATTGTTTCTATATGCGGATGACGTATTCTTGACAGATGAAGAAAATATCATCACAGATTGCAAGAAGAAGCTCGCTTCAGAGTTTGATATGAAATTCCTAGGCTTGATGCATTATTTCTTAGGTCTTGAAGTTTGGCAGAGACCAGAGAAAATCTTCCTTAACCAAGGGAAGTACGCAGTTGAAATACTGAATATATTTGACATGTTGGAATGTAAAATCCATGAATACAGCCATGGAAACGAATTTGAAGCTCCTGGTTGATACTTCATTATAGTTGGTTGATGATACTCTTTACAAACAGATTATTGGATCGTTGATGTATCTGAAAAATACCAGGCCAGATATATGCTTTGTTGTGAACACCTTGAGTTAGTATCTGGTGGAGCCCAAATGTGTTCACCTTGTAGCTACAAATAATGTGATGAGATAACTTAATGGTAGATGTAACATTGTACTATGATATTTGTTATACTAGAGATCATTAATTCATACTATATGGTTATATTGACTTAGATTGGGCTGGAAGTTCTCCTAATAGAAAGAGAACTTCAGGATGTTGTTTCAGTTTGGGGTCAGCCATGCATTCATGGAAAAGTAGGAAGCAATCCAATATTTCTCTCTACACGACATAATCATAATCTATTACAGCATGTTCCTTCAGTTGTGAAGCCATATGGCTTCGAAAGATGTTGACAGGTTTGTTTCAATCTAGTGATGGAAGCCACCATGATTCTATGTGATAACCAGAGTTGTATAAATATGATGGAGAACCCAGTGTTCCATGATAATTCAGAGCACATAGAGATCCAGTATCACTACATTCATGATATGGTTTAGAGGGGAGTTGTAAGGCTCCAATATGTTGGCACAGATGATAAGGTTGCAGATGTGTTGACCAAGCCTTTGTCTCATATGAAGTTTTAGTACTTCCAAGGCAATATTTGTGTTTTTCGAAAGGACCTCCCTCGAAAGGGGGAGTGATGCTGATGATACTATAGTATATTGAACAACAAAGGGTAGCTCCTGTTGGACACACCTACCACACTTAGAGGGGGGGGGGGGTGAAAGGGGGTGGGGGTCTTTTTCCCAAAACTTCCCTCTTACACAAAACTCATTAGCTAGCATTTGACATTTACTCATTACTCATTGTTTTCATTAATAATCAGTTAGATGTGAATACATATCAACAACATATATCAACAATATATCATCAACAAATCATCTCCACAAGGAACACAAGATG
>JZKD02S2144677.1:134333-155220 GCA_000966675.3 Picea glauca
CAATGCATCATATACCAATGGAACCACATCGATCCATCTTCATCATGTATCAATGACAACTCATTGATCCATCTTCATCTATGCATTCTCATGAAGGACAATACATATTATATTAAATAAATCATCAATCAATCAATCCTTTGAAATCAATCAATCACTTGACATCAATCAATCAAACCATTGGCATCAATGACAACATAATCCAACAACTCCATTAGGATTTTGTATCCTAGGGGACTGATCATACCTGGGCAGATTCCGAAGGTCCGGTAAGGACGGTCTATCAGAGTACCTATGCATGTATATCTTAGTTGTGGTCACTAGTGGTAGCTCCATTAGGATTTTATATCCTAGAAAATATTTTGATTCCTGGGAAGATCCCGAAGTTCCATTTAGAACGACCTGTTAGAGTACCACATGGTATCTTGTAAGGATTTTATATCTTAGGGAATCTTATGATTCCTAAGAAGATCCCAAAGGTTCGGTAAGGATGGTTTGTCATAGTACCACAAAATGGAGAAGGTAATCACTTCAGAGGAAAATGGAGCAGCGTTTATTCGAAACCTCCGAAGTCCCGAATGTCGAAGTCCCAAAGTGGACATGGGTCGTCCAATCTAAAGAATTCTTCGGGTGCACTCTCAACCATTGATCAAAATACAGTGGAAGGATAACATAATTATAATAGTCGAAGTCCCGAAGTGAATGGTGACCATCCATATCAATGCATGATTAAGTCATGGCCGTCAGATTAAGAAATGAAAGGATACATGTAAGGATTGAATATGACCATTGATGTGGTTCTATGATATAAATGAGAACCGCCCGATCTATTCATCAAAATCTGCTTTGGGAGATTTGAAAGGTTGCAAAGTTCTGAAGACCCGAAGGGAAAATTTTTGAAGTCCCGACAATTGTCCATCTTATCAGGAGATTGAATTGTGACTATTGAATTGATAAGAGCTCAAGCACTCGTCTCTCCTAACATATGAATAACGCCATTGATCATATGGTAAAGAGATTTCAAAGACAAAATGTAATGTGTCGCTTGAATTGATAAGCATGTGGTTCGATGCCAATGATCATATGAACATGGTTTGAAGGAAGCATTGTTTTCTATAATCACAGAGATGAAGGAAATCGATCCATACATGTGATCGATTTATGAAAGTAAAGGGGTTGCTAGGTGTAAATTTGAAGACCTGGATTGATGATCTCTGGTGGTCCCAAAAGTTGTTGTAAATGAACAAGTTAGTTATAACTTGTTTCACAAGTCAACCCAATAACTTAAAAAAATTTTGAGCATAAGAAACTATAAATACAACCATGTTTGGCTCACTATATGGTGAGCTTGTGGGAATACGACAGGCTTGTGGAAAAGATAGGCTCGTTGAGAAAGAGCGGCCTGCGGAGAAAAATGAAGGGGATACAAACCTGAGGTCCGTGCAAATATCAGAGAGAAGAAGAAGTGAAGAAGGCATGAATATCAGAGGAAAGAAGAAGAGAAGAAGGTGAAAATTTCAGAGAGAATATGAAGTGCGGTGATGAGTGTTGATGGTATACCTCTGATCATGAAATAGAGTTGATTCAATAATGGATCACTTCTACTAGATTTGAATTACTATATGAACTCTAGTTGGATAGACTGTGTTCTATCAGCAAGCTGGGTCTTGCTTGAGAGTTGGTGCTCCTTACTTTAGTTGGTGCTGATAAAAAGTAGTTGGTGCTGGGAAAATTCATATTACTATATTCACATATATATACATATCAATTATACAAAAGCTTACACAAACATCTGGTATCTCTTGTGTCCATTGTGATTATGATTTGATTGTTCTTAATCTGTACAATTATGTTTTAACTACTAACTTGCAAGAAGAGAAGTTATAAAAGTCCACACACTAATTCACCCCCCCCGCCCTCTTAGTGTGGGTCATGTGTTCAACATATTCCTGAGTCCTAATGTTGCAATCTTCAACATCTCCATCATTTACAGTAATTTTAGGATTCCTAGCTACATCATTGTTGTCAAAGATTTTTTCTAATGGGACCAAGCCTTTGGGAATGTTTTTATTTTTCAGCTGCAGTATATCCTTACCACCAATATGATTATTGAAATAGTCATCATTTGCGAACACAACTGCATATTCTTCTTCACAACAATATTCTTCATCTACATTCAAATTTGTGAATTCACCATCCATCTTAAGAAAACTTTCTATTTGTTTGTCATCTTCAAAAACCTACCAGTACTTAATATTATCAGGTACTGTTGGCCTATGCTTGACCTTAATTTCATATCCTCTATTAGGAAAAATTGGAATTGTGAAAATTGAGGCTGAAGTAGCTAGAGCATCAACAATCTAATTCTTCCCCCTTGGAATCATTGAGAGACTATATTATGAAAATCCTTCTAGAAGGTCGAGCACTATATTCCTATATGCTCTTAATCTAGGATTCTTTTCTTGATATATTCCCTTTCCCTGATTTATAATCAAATCATAATCTCCATGTAAAACTATCCTCCTAGCACCCATTTCTTTCAAAGTCTTCAATCCTAACACTAATGCCTTATATTCAACCATGTTATTTGTGAAATCAAAAGAAATCTTATAAGAACAAAGTTTTTTGGTCAATCTGGGGGGTTAATCCACACACTAGCTCCTGCTCCTTCTCTACTGACAACTCCATCAAATCTCATGTTCCACATCTCATTTTCTGCACTATTTTGTTGATTTAAAATTTCCTCAGTTTGTTGATCAGATTTGTCTTTGGTAGTAATATAATTATTTGGCATCTTCTCTTCAAAACTCAAATCATTAAATAAAATGGAAGAACCAATCTCAGTCTCTACAGAGTAAATGGGATGGTTGTTTGGCTGGGCTTTGTTACTGACCATGTATTTGAGAAAAAATTCCCTGTACAACCTCCTATCTTGGCCAAAAACAGGGATAGTGGCATATGACATATCCACTTGCAAAGTCCCTTTCAGCGTTGCAGCCCATGATCTAGATAACAACATGCCAAATTTAGGAGGGATATCAACAACCACCACATCCATGACCAAATTTTTTTTTGAAATTTGAGACAAAGATACTACCAGATCTTTGATTAGGCCCAAGCACTTCACCTTCCTTGAATCAAAGGAGAAAAGGTCCTTATAAGGCCTTGTAATGTCCATACCCAATTGGTCCATGACCACTTTGGGAATCAGATTATGGGATGCTCCTGAATCCAACATAGAATTATGCAAATTCATATCATGAATCTCTAGACTAACATAGAAAGGAGGGACCTCATTAGCATCAATACTTTCCTATACACGTGTGATTCAGATTATTTTCAGCACGAAATGAGAGCGGAGATATAATAAATAAATATACAAAGATATCTAAGATATCCAATAATATAATAGAAATGTATTAGAGACACAACCATAAACACGGAGATATGGTAATAGACATTTTTCTATTAATGAGAGAAAATGTACAAAGACTATAAAAATATAGAGTGAAAGACTTGCTAGAATGGTGGAAGCTTATCTCTGAGAAGACATGTGACGGATACTCATATTCGCAAGAGGATGATTTTATAATGAGGATCCAAAGTATTTTTTATCATAAAGAAAATCGAAAACCCTAACCCAGGAATATGGAAAGCCAACAGTTTTGTGGACCCCGTTTTGGGTAGTTTGGTTTATCAACTTCCTTGGGGCGTAACTTTGGCATACGATCTCTGTTTTTAGCACATGATATCTCGCTGGAAAGGTATCGTCGAGGAGATTAATTTTTGGGTTCTCAATTAGAGCCTTAAAATATCATTGAGAATCTTGATCCCAAAAAACCTTCATTTAGGCCCTCAAAATGGCTCGGGAATTTAAAAACTGCTAAACATAGTAAATACCAAAATTGCCAGAAAATTGTGAGATAGTTGGAAAAGGTGGGTGGAAACCAATATCTTTCTGGATCAATCCTCCCTCCTTAGGAAGAAATGGTATCCATTGCATTGAGTGCCTCGGAGAGAGGGAAAAGCGTTTGTTGAATCTACATCTTGATGAGTTGCTTGCCTTGTTGGAGAAGTTGCCTTGCTTAGGTTGTTGAAGGTTGTCACGAACTTGTGGTTGGAAGAGTTTAATATTTTTAACCCATCTGAATACATGATATGCTTGTGTGTAGAAGGAATGTTTACACTTTGATGCAATCTTTCTGAGATGCTTCTGTTGGATAGAAGGTGCTTGGACTGAGGCTGTAGTAGTGTTCTTTTTTTCACGCTTTGAACAAATTGTGAAGAAGCCAAATTTTGTAGTATGAGATACTACCTTGCGGTACTATTTAGGGGGGACAATAGTTGGAACTATCTATGGTATTCTATAGAGATGACCCCCTAAAGTAACAATGGAACTACGGGGTTGAGAGTCATAAACAACATGGTGCTTCCACATATATGGCTGGCCCAAGAGAACATCACATACATCCAGTGGGAAAACATCAAATAATACCTCATCCTTGAAGAGATGGATATCGTATGACAATCGAAAATGTTGGCTGGCAAGAAGATCTTGTCCTCGACGAATCCACCCGATTTTGTATGGCTGCAGGTGTGGTTTTGTCGCCAATACCAATTGTTTGATGACCCCTGTTGAGATGAGGTTCTTCTGGATTTCGCTATCAACAATAAAATGCAGTGGGTCCCTTTCACCCACATCTGTGAATGAAAAAGGTGCTCCCCCTCTTCAAGATCTGTTGGTTCTTCTGGTTGAATTGTTGTGGTCGCGACAATAGAAGTGGGGTGTGCGTCAATGATCTGTCTGTTACCAATATTTTCAAAATCAGATTCTGAATCAGGATTCGGTTCCTTGTCTTTGATCTTGTCCACCAATGATTTTTTCGAGTGACATTCATCATTGTTGTGCCAGGGGATTTTGTTGAAATCACACCCTTTTCTGGTGTCCTTCTTCGTCTTTCGATGGCCCTTCTTTTCCTATGGCTTGGAATGGTTTTTAGGAGGCTGTTCATTAGGGTCGTATTTATCATACTTTGGTTTTTGTGGATTTGTAGACCTGAACTCCCGTTTGTTCTAATGCTTAAATTTCTGCTCGATTTTAACAACATATCGATAAGTAGTACCGAGTGATGAGATGTCCTAAAAATCCATTTCAGTTTGGATGTATTTGTGTAGAGCCCCATGATATTTGAGAACCAATTGTCATTCGGAGACTTTGATACCCAACTTGGTGCATAAGTTATGTAAGGTATTGGTGAACTCTGGAACTGCTTGGCCATCTCTTACCGCAATGTGGTCCATCTGATGTATTGGTCCTCATAGTTTACAACAGGGTAATATTGTTCCTTTACTGCATCCACAAAAAAATCCCAAATGGGTTTGGCCCCATTCATCCAGACTCCTCTATGGAAATTTTCTCCCAATAAGTTTCCCACAAATGTTTTACATGGGGGAGAGCCTTAAGGAGCGCAAATATGATCTTTTCTTTGTCGAAAAAATTGTGAACAAAGAAATAACCTTCTAACAGATTTAACCATTTCTCTAGGGCATCCACATCTGTCTAACCTTCAAATATAGGAATATAAAATTTGATCTGTACCTTGAAAGGAGAAGCTCCTCCAAAGTGGTGGCTTGATGAATATGTGCTTGATGCTATCAGAAGGCGTTGAAGGATGTGGGAAAAATTCTCCATCATTTTGTCCCTCTGTCGCGTGAGAGCTTGCTCAAGCAATAGATTGATAGAATCGTCTACTCTGTCATTTTTATTTTCTTGTGCCATTGAGGGATTCTTGGGTGTGAAAGAGAGACAAGATCGAGACACAACTTGCTATACGCATACCTCATTGGGGACATGAACTGAAAAATGATCAAGAGCAGCCTGCTCTGATACCACTGATCTAGATTATTTTCGACACGAAATGAGAGCGTAGATATAATAAAGAAATGTACATAGATATATCGGATATCCAATAATATAATAGAAATGTATCACAATTTCAACCATAATCACAAAGATACAATAATACACAATTTTCTATTAATGAGAGAAAATGTACAAAGACTGTAAAAATACAGAGTGAAAGACTCGCTAGAATGGTGGCAGCTTATCTCTCAGAAGAGATGTGACGACTACTCACATTCGCAAGATGATTGTACAATGAGGCTCCAAAGGAATTTTTATCATAAATAAAATCCAAAACCCTAACCCTGGAAGATGGAAAGCTAACACTTTTGTGGACCCCGTTTTGGGTAGTTTGGTGTATCAACTTCCAGGGGGAGTAACTTTGGCATACGATCTTCATTTGGGGCGCACGATAGATCGTTGGAAAGGTATCATAGAAAAGATTAATTTTGGGGGCTCAATTAGGGCCTTTTACTATCATTGAGAAGATCGATCCAAAAAAACCTTCATTTAGGCCCTCAAAATGGCCCCGAAAGTTAAAAACTGCTAAAAATAGTAAATTACCAAAATCGCCAAAAAACTGTTTTGAGCCAGTTGGAAAAGGTGGGTGGACACCGATATCCAATTAGATCAACGTAGGCCAAACAAGATGGTAGGATGATAATCTTGTATATTTAAAGTATCATAAGTTTCTTCCATCTTGAGCATATTAATGATCTGATTTCTATATTCACTATTCTTTATTAGCTCATTGAAAGGAACATAAATTTTAATTTTGTCCGTCTCACTTTCAAAGTTAAAGGAAGATGAGTTTTTTATACCTCTTTAATGACTGCCTCCTTCCTTGGATCATGTACTTTCTTTGGAGGTTCTTCTTTCTTCTTTCCTTTCTCCACAACATCCTTTGCAATAGAGTCCTTCTTAGGCTGACTCGAGCAAGGTGTATTATTTTGAGATTATTTGGTAGGATTTCCCTTCAGAGTATTTGCATGCACCCTTTTGTTTCAAAGATTGTATTATTTCTATAATTTCATGATGGAATTATGCAGTCCTTTCTGGTAGTCTTCATTTTCCACTGATCATGTTCCTCTTTGGTCAAGAACACCTATGTTTCATCACCATCACAAAAATGCATATTGTATTCAAAAGTTTCATCAAAATTTTCATTTACATAATTATTTTGAAAAGGAGGTCTTATTTGCTGATTACCCTGGTTCCTTTGATCTCTTTGTTTGATTTGTGGAACTATTGGTCTTCTTTGATTTCTGGGTGGAACATCAGCCTGCTCTCTGGTGTTAGGCTTATTATCTAAAGAAATCCTTTCCGTGATTTTCTCCATGGTATTCATCATCAACTCAAACCTCTCTTCTGATGACTGTAAGGTTGAAGGTTGCGCCTTATCTTGGACCTTTTTTACGTCTCTATAAAAATTATATTTTATCTTCCTTGAAGCCATTAGATTTACTTCAACTTGTATTGCATCACTCATCATGTCATCTAGTGAAGTGGATATTCTTTCTCTCAAAAACAGATCAAAATCATTGTCAAAGGAATCATCATATCTAGGTTGAGAAACTCTAGGAGGAGGTTTTACTTCAGTAGGAATTGAGTTGTAAACTTTCATAAATCTAGTTGAAAACTCTTGTACTGTTTCATCAGGTGACCTTCTCATGTTGTTGTACTGGGTTAGCAACTGAAGGAGGTTTTTCTTGTCACCCCACTTTGCAAAAAAACTTGTTTCAAAGGATTCAAAATATGGGATACTTCTTGTTGGGAGAGATCTGAACCATTTTCTGACTTCTCCTATGAGACTTTGTGCAAACAACCTCATTTTTTTGTCTTCATAATCTACTTCTTCTAGTTCCACAAAATCATTGAACCAGTCTAAGTTTTTTTGGGTTGATACATTTCCTTCAACATCATACAACTTAATCCTTTGATTATATTCCTGGGGTAAATCATGTAACTGAGTAGGTAGAACAAGGGGGGGAAACCTAGTTTCCATGGATGCAGTAAGAACATGAAGTGGTTGATTGTTCTGGGAAGGAATCACAACAACTCTAATAGGGGCAGCTGAAATTAAACCTTGGAACCTCTTCTCATCAAATATGATTTCATTCAAACTGGATTCAGATCTAGTTCTAAACAAAGTTTGCTCAAACTTCAAATCAAAATCAAGGTCTTCAATGATTTTTACTCCATCTTTGGGAAAAGATAGATTTTTGTCTAGACAAAAAAATGGGCTTATTGGCCTTTATTTTCTTTTGTCTACAATTTTATCAGGATCAGACTCAGGGATTATTGCTTCTGGGTCTGGATGTATTCTGGTATGAATTCTCTTGGGAGCCAGGATTTCCTGCTCAAACTACTTTATGCTATTGGTCTCTTTATAATGGAGTTGGCAAGGTAAATTTAGTATCATCCAATAAGGTGTTTGATTCACTGCCACCCTCAGGAATCAAAACTGAAGTTTTAAGTCATTCTTTTCCCAGGGAATATTTCACTTTCTATCTCGACAACGACGCCAGAATGTTAGCACTCTGTAAATTTGTTCGAATGATAAAAAAAAATGACAGAGGTAACCTACAAACCAATTTAGAGTTGGGTACTAGCCTGCTCAACTCATAGAGGGCTCTCTCCTGTCACTTGGTCTTTAATAGATGAGTTTTATTTAACAAATCATTGTCTAGGTTTTGTTTCTCTGAAGGGGTTTTTATAATTTTGATGACAAGGAAGGGGAGGGACACTTAGGGATATGGATTCAAACTTCTGAAAATGTATGGAAGCACTGATTGGTCGGTAGAACTCTCCAGAGGATAAAGGATAAATGAGGCGATAAATCCGAGTTATAAATTGTAATTTGTAGAGTGTAAGAAGAAAGGAAGAACATATAATCCAATTTAAAAAGAAGACAGTGAAAATGAAATCAATATCACAGGAAATACATACAAAGAAAGAATATGAAACTCAAGCCACCGCCATTAGAATATTTTCCGGGAAAATTTAGGACATCTGCATGTGCATTTTATTCAACTTCAGAAAATTACATTCAAGTTACAAATAGATAAAATCATGCCCTTTCACTTTTTCCAACAACTAATACATTTGAAACTCCTAAAATTTATACAATCTGAGTTTCTTCGGTTTGAAACGAGTTACAATGATAAGAAAGAAACATTTCGGTTCTAAAACCGATTACAATGATAAGAAAGAAAACGTTTCAAGGCCCATATTCTGGCTCCTCTGGCATTTCGGTCCCTTTCTTCGCCACTTGTTTTGCTTCTGAGGTTATGTCGTGTTGAAAAATACCTAGAAATGAGCGGAAATGGCGAGCAGTTGGTGTACTGCTGAGCTACAGGTGGAAGACGGTGGTTGCACCAGGGTTCTAACGATCCAACATTCAAATAATAATAAATGAATAAAAGTCCCTTTTTACTTTTCTATTTTGCGGGGGCGCGAGGAAGTGGTTTTGAGGTAACCCACCTTTCATCCCACAATGCACCTAGTGATGCCATGTACTCCAAAGGAAAAACCACGGTTTAAATTGCAGGACCGCTCTTCAAAATTAAACCCTGTGCAGTTTCACCTCCCGCAAATTCTCTCGGTTGTTGATCTCGAGAGAAGGTATGTGGAAACAGATACCACAGTCTGGAGAATGGGCACTCTAGAAGGTTGGAGAGTATGGATAGCCCAAAACTTCTGAATCCCATAGTTCTGTAATAAATCCCAGCCATTCATTTTCGAGAAGTCGTGGACCGTTGATCTCAAGAGAAGGTATGTGGCAACAGATACCACAATCTGGATATTGGGCACTCCGGAAGGTTGGAGATTATGGAAATCCCAAAACTTCTGAAGCCCAGAGTTTCGTAATAAATCCTAGCCGTCGGTTATCGAGAAGTCGTGGACCACTGATATTGTTGCAATCTGCAATCTGGGTAACCCTGCTATTTTAGTGCCATGCTAAAGTTTATCTCTTCGCCAAATCCAAAATATTTTTACCATGCTTAGAGATGGCGCCAATTTGGCGTTCAGGAGCTTTGAATGCTGAGAAGGAATACCTCCTGGAGGAAGATCTCCTGAATCTGACATGGTGACCTGACGTCATTGTGTTGATGTGTCATGTAAAGAAGGGTGACACATGTCACGTGGAAATGGGCGAATCACATGACCAAATGACTAGAAATGAGTGCCACATGTCATGAATGATGAGTGTGTCACGTGCTTTGGCACTTTGGGTTTCGGGAGTTTTGGATTGTGAAGCATGAAGTTCTCCCAGATTAGTACAGACCCGAAGTGACGTGGCACCCAATGTCATATGATGCCATAGCTGTTGATGTGTCACAAAATGGGAGTGATACGTGTCACTCAAAAATGAGAGGATGACATGCCAAAAGGTTCCTGAACTGAGTGCCATGTGTCAATGCTTGATGGATTCTATGTTTATTTGATGGATGAACACCACACATCTAAATTGAGGAGTGCTAAGTGTCTTCGTCATTTTGGCGTTCAGGAGTTTATGTTTTCTCTGAATTGAAAATTCCTGAAGTGGTACGGGCCCAAAGTGACATGGCGACCTGACTTCATTTTGAAATTGCGATGCTACAACGTTTTGACACTTCAATGCTTCTGTCTTCTCATAAATCTTTTCATGATTTTGAAATTCTAAATACATGAGATCCGTTAATATGAACTGTACATGGGATCTCCACCATTGAAAATTGAACCTGTCTCTTTGTTTGTATTTAAAGCTCGAAATGTACTACTCTAAATGTTGCATTTTTTCTCATGGTTGTTCCTTGTGCATAAAACATACTTGATCGAAGCTCAGTTAATGGAAAACAAACCAATTCATTGAACAAATGGGAAACTGACTTTACCAACTTTAAGAGGAAATATTTCCAAGAAGGTATGCAAAAAAGAGAGAGATGGGGCAGGGGTGAAGACTTAGGTCTTAACATGGAGGACATGACTATTTTGGATGATTATTTGAGTGAAGGATTTAGGTGATGGGAACTTGACGAAACTGGTGAAAACGTTTTAAAATATGAGTGGAAAAATAACACAAGGACAAGATGCCTTGGAAAAATTAATACAAATTATCATGTGATAACAACATCAACATCACATCAAGAACATAATACACTAGTATTTACGTGGAAAACCTGATGGGATAAAAACACACAAAACTTTCTTATATATATCAAGAATTCATTCATAGGAAGCACCAACTTTCCAATTCTCCAGCTAAAACTGGAAGGAGGCTACAACCCCCTATTTACAGGCTCTAACATGAAGGAAGCTACAACTCCCTGAATTATCTAGCTCAAACCACCTAGGTTCTCCGGATGCAAGCGGAAGGTGGCTATGACCACCTCATTCTTAATATCCAACCTGAAGGAAGATACAACTCCCTGATTCTTCGACACCAACTGGAAGGATGTTGCAACCCCCTTTCCTTTCCTCATCCCTCCACCATGAAATATAAGTGTAGACCAACTGTCACTACCAAAATAATTTCCACTGTCGCTGTCACTATCATTGTCACTTCCAATTTCACTGTCACTACCATTTCCACATCATCCCATCTAACCTATCACTGTCACATCAACATGTCCAACCTGTCAGTGTCACATCAACAACAAAAAATCCACTCTCGTCTACATGCAACTCATGCCAAGATACGCAAGATCATATCTCAAACCATATGCTCAACATCACCAACACATGCCTCTACCAAGCATGTACCAAGATCACCACATACTATCACAAGGTATGTGTCTCAACTTAGTACAAACCTATACCATCCATCAACCATGCGTAGACATGTACCTCAACTTGTACCATCAACCATGTACCATAACAAGTTCATTAACCATGCACATCAACACATGTACCATACCATGTACCAAGCCAATAAACCAAGAAATGTACCAACAATTTATCTCAACAAGTACACCTCAACCATTATGTACCATGCATCTAATGATTTCCATCAAGTCATGTACCAAATACCACAATTTGTTTTATCAAGCATGCTCCTCAATATCACCAATATGTAACCTCGTTTTTCTGCCTTGAACCCGCACACACGAAGAGAAGCCGGTGGGACAAAAATTTTGAATTATTTCACTCAATGTGGGATGAAATCCTACTTTACGAAGGTGAGAATAGGTTAGTTTTAACCCCTAAAAACACAAATGAGTGAGAAAGAAAACTTTGATAACCTAATTGGGGAGGATTTTGATACAACTCCTTAGTATGGTCACCAATCAGTTGGGCTCTTTTCATCACTTGGGTGAGAAAAAAGAGGTCCCTTAACTATCTAGTTATGCTAGAAAGACAACACATCAGTTTATTAGTTGATCAGTGGCTCAACTAAGTAGAAACAAAGAAATGAGAAACAAGAAAATAAAACTAAACTAAGCATGTAACAACTAAAATAGATGCAAGAAAGTGACAGAAGGAATATCTACCAAATGATATTGATCTTTGAATTGGTAACACCTTGGAGAATTATGGGAACTTATGAATCCGTCTTCCTCCTTGGGAAGGATATTGAGTCCCCAAATACAAATCTTTCTCTCTTCTAACAATGGCTGAAAATGAAAATACAATGGTGAATAGTTGAACTTATCAAGAGGACAGATGTGCAACACTTGCTATGAATGCTCAAAGAGTTTTAGGAGAAATATGGATATACTCAAATTTCTTCTTATTTTTTGCATACAATCATCCTTTATTTATAGGAGGATGGAAATAGTTTTCCAAACTAGTTTCAAATGTGAATGAGAGGTCTTTGGAGGTACCTCCCATCTTTTTAAGTGATCCCAAGGTGGAATTTGGGGGTGATTTTGGGTATGGGGGAGATCCACTCCATCCCATAAGTGGTTGAGGCTTGACCAAAATCATCAATGTGTCATTTTCGCATCCACACGGGTTTTCCATCTATCAGTCACGTGGTCTGCAAACTGTGCGCATTATATGTTGTGTTAGACCGCGCGGATGTTCGCACATTGAAAGTTTTGAATACGTGTGGAACTTCAAAACCACTTTTGTATAGTTTTGTTCTTATCTTTCCAAATTAAGTGTAATCCTTCCACAATTAGTGGTAGTATGTTATGCTTGTGTTGACAGTTTTCTTCATCCATTATCTATGTTTGTAGTGATAATTTTTTCCATAATAAACCTCATAACACAATATACCAGTCCTCAAATATGCACCATAACATGTAACCAAACCAGTTACCAAGATATCCAATAATGCTTCTAATCAATGTATCATAACATCACTAAGAGGTATCATACCATTATGTATCATCAACATTTACCATACCATAACCAAGCATGTAACTCTTAAGACTTACCTTTCATCTTGTAGCTGATATAATAATTTGTAACACTAACCTGTAACTTTTTCCACAATCCTAAGAAACCTAGAACCATCCTCCTCCTCACATTTTTCTTGTCCTCACGAGACAAAGACCTTTTGTCATATAGGTCCTCACGTGATGATCTCTAGGAAACCCATGAGGATACCTATCGATAGACTTAGTGTTTGACCCGTAGGGATGAACCTAATTAGGGTTTCCTCATATTCCCCCCCTCTCATATGCAATCCTAAAAATCTCGCACTTCTCCCGCTTCACTACCTCATAATTCTTCGTCACAAACTAGCCAAAAGATCACAATACTAGACGATAACATTCAAAAGATAGATATTCAATGTAAGTGTGTGAGTGTGTTTGTGAACGACTACTTGAGGGGTATTTATAATTTTTCTAGGTAACTTCTTCCCTTAATCTTAGGGCTTCTAGATATTTCTTTTTATAACTACTTTACCCTTTCATTCATTAACTTGTAACCAACTAGGGCTTCTTTACCATTCTTCATAGCTTCCAACTTCACAAGGCCATATATCCCTCACCATGAGGGACCATGTGGCATACCACATATCACCAAAAAAGGCACTAAATGTACTATCCATCCATGATATTCTTACATGCAATTCAATTGTCCTTCATGTCCATATTCCTCAATCAACTTCGAGTTCCATAACCACACCTCTAGGGCTTCATGTAGACTACATCAAATGAACCCAACTAACTCACCATCAATCTTGATCATACAAATGTCAATCATATATCCAATGTCTTCGGGTCTCTCTAGCGGTTGACATCAATGAAAACCAACTGTCCAAACCAACTATCCAACATTAACATTATGGACGAATGATAGATTTGTCTGCTAGGTTATCCCAAATCACTGGTGTGTTACATTTCTTTCCATACAAGGTTTCAAATGGGATTATATTTATTGAGTCTTGATACCCATTATTGTAAGTGAATTCCACTAAGTAGATATAATCTTTCCACTTTGATGGTTTGTCCATCACATACATTCTAAACATGTCTTCAGTTATTCTATTAGTCCGCTATGTTTTCTCATTCAAATCCGAGTGATAAGTTGTGTTGAGATTTAAATTTGTCCCAAATCCCTTGAACAAACCTTTCCAAAAATTATATGTAAATTTTGGGTCTCTGTCTGAAACAATTTCCTTAGGCACTTCATGTATCCTGACAACTTCCTTCATGTAAATCCCTGCAATGTTTGTTTCCTTGTGTGTTATCTTCATAGGAAAAAAATATGCTTCCTTGGTTAATTTATCTACCACCACCATGATGCAATCATATTGCTTCATTTTTTTAGGCATCTTTGTAATAAAATCAATTGTAACCACTTCTCATTTCCACTCAAGAATGAGAAATGGTTGTAGAATCCCCACTGGATGTCTATACTTTTTTTTTACCTTTTGAAATTCTAGACACTTAGCTATGTAAGTAGCCACTTCCTTCTTCATTCCTGGCCAAAAGTATTGGCTTCTTACAACTGCAATTTTCTTCTAATATCCTGGGTGCCCAACATATGGCACATTGTGCATTTCCTTCAACACTATATTTTTTAGTTCTCTTGAATTAGGCACATATATTTTTCCTTTGTACATGAATATTCCATCCTCTTTCGACTCATAATAATTGAACTTTTGTTGTAAATTTCCTTGTTGTAATGTCTCTTTTATTTTTATATATTGTTGGTATGAATTTGCAACCTCTAGAATTTTGTCTTTTAAATTTGTCTTGAACGTGATGATGGATGAAATATGCACTTCATGAGCTCTTCTATTGAATGAATCAACCACCTATTTTGTCTTCAAATGCCCCAACATTATACAGGTTGTTTCCTTGGCCTTTTCCAAAATGAATCTATTTTTTTGTGCTCATTTTGAGTTGAGTGTCCTTGTTGATTTTCTTGGGATTTGTTCTTGAAAAATGGAGGCTTAAAACATTTATGTCTTTTCTCTTTCTTACCCTTCATCTTGTCATTCCAATATTTTGGAAGACTGGACTCCCTATGCTTTGCTCATAGAAATTCTTTTCTCTCGTTATGGTCTCTTCCAAAGTTATAAGGTTATCATATTGTATCTTTTCACTGTATAAGGAGGGTAACCCACTAAGAAAACTTTGGATTTTGACATTCTCATCGTCTATGATCTCCACATACTTCAACAATTCAAAGTACCTCTTCTCATACTCATCCATTGATATGCTTCCCATATTGAGTTCAAAGAACTCCTTCATATTCCTTTCATAGTAATTCTCATACAAATATTTCTCTTGGAAATTTCCTTTGAACTACCTCCATGAAACCTTCCTCTCATCAAGTTTTTTTTCTTGCTTAAGTTGATCACACCACGTGACTTCCTTTCCTTGCAAGTGATAGGTTGCAATTATTGTTTCTACCCTAGAGGGATAATCATGCAACTGAAATATTTCTTCATTTACAAAAGCCAAGCCTTAGCCTCTTCTGCACTCTTGTGCTCACCATTGAAAGTTGGTGGATTTATTTTCTTGAGTTCACCTTGGAAGATGTCTCCCTTGGGCCTTCTCTTTTGTCTCCTATTAGGACCCTTGGGAATATTCCATGGATGCATTTATCATAAAGAACCAAAATACCTTCATGTATCTCTAAATTCTTCTAGAAAATGTGGATGCAAACAATTTTTTGTTAGACAAAATATATACACTGTTTTGGAAATAATGCATAATTTTTTCTAGTTTTCAATGCCACCAGACATCTTCTTTTGTGTTGGTTGTAAATTAAACTTCCTTGATAAATTTTATGGGTTGATATATGTATCCCCCTCTCCAAGATATTTCCAATGATTTATTTCTTGCTCAATTATGAGATCGGAGCAAAAATTTACAGTCATCTGAATATTTCTAATTCACCCCTTTTGTACACTTTTCATTCTGGTGCAGTTAATCCTAGACACAAACTTATGTTATTTGTATAAATAAATATGTCAATAACTAGAGAAATGTTTGTATGAGACATATATAATAATTATGACATAGAATTCATAACAACTCTCAGATTATCAATATGAATCGCTAGTCAAAAACTGTAGTGATCTGGAAATTACAACTTTCTCCTTTTTCCAGACTTAAATTTTTTAGCCAAACTAGCTATCTCCCGAACTACACACTTCTGGTAAAACTTCACTAAACCAAAGTTTTCGGGTTGGATGAGTATAAAAAATGTTGAGAAAATAATGTTTTCCATACTTGTCATCTTAGGACCCTTTTCCTCCTCAGAAAATCCCAAAAATCCAAAAAATGTGGCCCGTAGTAGTGGATTTTTTTGTGTTTTAGCATCTGCATTCCAAACCCCTTAGAATCCATCCAATTCCTTCACAAAATATTTTCATGCCTTATTTTTTGATACTCAATATAAGTTTCAACAATAACTATGCTCCTGCCACTGTGTTTGACCCTGATCTTCAAAAACAAGTAATTTGCATTTTCTAGAAAATGAGAGCATAATTGGCCAATGGCCTTGTAAAGAAATTTAATATATCTTGACCCTGCAAAAAAACCCCAAAAGTTTCAACTCAAACTAACTTAATATGCTCTGCAAAATATGTTTGTCTCCAGACTTACCATTTTTTTTAGACTATAGGACAATTTTACCTGTGCAATATCCTTCTTTTCTTCATCCTTTTTGAAGCATGCACGAGCATCAATTTTGAATTATGCACCAATATTCAACACATACCATATCCACAATGTGCAATGCCAACATTTATTGCACACCTCGCAAATCATTATTCAATGCACATAACTTCTATACCGCACACCAATATTCAATGCACACAAACTTTTATACCGCATACCAATAACTTGTGCGTGTGACTTTTTGTACCGCATACCAATATCCAGTGCCTATAAATTTTTATATAGTGCACCAATATTCAGTGCATGCGACTTTTTATAATGCGCACGATTTTTTATACTGCGCACCAATATTCAGTGAGCATGGATTTTTATACTGTGCACCAATATTCAACATGCACAACTTTTTTTTTATGTCGCACCAGTATTCAATGCACACGAATTTTATATCATGCACCAATATTCAATGCATGCAACTTTTATACCGCGCAAGCACCAGATCCACAATCTGAAGTTCCAACATTTAGCGTCGCACACCAATATTCAATGCACATAACTTCTATACCGCACACCAATATTCAATGTCTCAAACTTTTATACCATACACCGATATCTCATGTGCGTGACTTTTTGTACCACATACCAATATCCAGTGCCTACAACTTTTTATACTACGCACCAATATTCAGTGCACATAATTTTTTTTTTACTATGCACCGATATTCAATGATAGCAACTTTTTATACTACGCACCAATATTCAACGTGCACAATTTTTTTTTATATCGCATCAATATTAAGTTCACATAACTTTTATGTCACGCACCAATATTCAATTCATGAAACTTTTATACCACGCACCAATATTCCGTGTGCACAATTTTTTATACCATACATCAATATTTAGTGCAAACCACACACCAACATTCAATGCATGTGACTTTTTATGTCGCACACCAATATTCATTGCACGCCATGCACCAATATTCTATGCACGTGACTTTTTATGACATGCACCAATATTCAGTCTGCACCGTGTACCAATATTTAGTGCAGTCAACTCCTTTCTTCGCTTAGCTAGTTTTCCTTATTTTCCAGCTCGCAACCATTGTGAAAATTTCCAACTCACTTTATTCACCAAATTGACACATCTCAAATGTTGAGATGACGAATTTACCAACTTCATGATGATCTTTGGCCCATACAAGTCTGGTGTTAAACCAAGAGCTCTAATACCATTGTGTATCATTCCCCAACTTAACCGAGGAACATTATTAGCACAAAATACAAAAAAATTCAAAAAAATTCTTCTAATTAACTTTCTGTGATGAGCATATCTATAGAAATTTTTTGTATTTCTATCCCCCTCTTTCAACCAAAGAGCCACCCCTTCTTTTAAGCCTCCATCTCTTTTCTTCCAAAAGTAATAGATCTTATTTCCTTTTTAAAATTTCCCCCAACTCTAACTCTTCATCCTAACTTAAAGAACCCACCGGTTTTTCTTTTAGCAAAAAATTTAAGGCCTTCTTGATTTCCTTAAGGCTAGATTGAGAACACTCTTGAAAAGCTTTGGCCCATATTTTGGACAATTTTCCTATCCTGCCTAGATTGTTTGAAAATTGACTCATGCAAGAGAATCCCTCTACTCTTGTTAAGGGAACCCAAGCATTTGAAACTAGAGACAAGTACTCCTGTTCCTTCAACCAATATTAATTGAATTTCATAGGGAAGGATCTTGCCTTATCCAGATTGACAATTTTTAGGAAGATTGGCATGTGGTTAGAGAAACCACCACAATCAAGCCTTTTATAGATTAGGTCTTTTTCCTTTACGCTCGTTGCGATGTTTGAGAAACCTTCTATGAAGAAACATCCACTAGGGCATTCATTGTAATCCAATTTGAAAAAAAAACCTTCTTATAATATTTTCTTGTGTGATCCCCATATTTCTTGAGAAGAAGCTATTCTCAAAATAAGACTCGTATAGATTTACCACTTTGAATAAAAACTTTAAAACAAAATCCACCAACTCCACCACCAACCCTATCTTTGAGGAGGTGCTTCTGAAGATTGACCTTCACGCTCTAAGGAGATCCTTGGAGAGGCCCCTCTACAAAGCGTGATCCACCTTTCTTGGACATCCTTGGTGCCGTCACAAATCCATTCGATGTGTCTTGCAATGTAAGAATGGTTTCCTTGCACTTACATGGGAAAAAAATGTACATGTATGAAAATTTGTCTAGAGATTTAATAACTAAAATCGACATGTTCTAGTTTCTGTATTTTAAAGCTATTCAATGATCCGTTCAAGTTCTTGTTTCTAAATATTATAGCTATTCAATATAAGCTTTTCTAAATTTTACAGTTATTCAATGTTGTTTCTATTCATTACAAGCTTTCTAAATTTTACAACCATTATTTAAGGTTTTTTCATTTAAATTTTGGTTTTTTAGGATATTATTTAAATATAATTAAAATTTGTTTATTTGAGCAGTTAAGTGTGTATAATTCAAGTATTTTAATTTTTTTAGAAAACCGAATCTATTTAAAATACAATTTAAATAACAAAAAATTACTATTTATACAGATTTATATTTTTATATTTAAGATATTATTTAAATATAATTAAAAATTGTTTATTTGAGCAGTTAAGTGTATATAATTCAAGTATTTTAATTTTTTTAGAAAACAGAATTTATTTAAAATACAATTTAAATAACAAAAAATTACTATTTATACAGATTTATATTTTTATATTCTCATTCTAGTAAAAAATTACAAAACCTAAAAACGGAAATGCATGCTTAATAAACTGGGATGAGGTGAGATCTTTCTCTACTTAGAAGATATTGAACTTACATATATCCATAAATAAAATAGTAAAATATAATTATAATTTTATTTTATTTTATTTATTTATTTTATAAAAGATAAAAAATAAAACAAATGCATACTATATTATATCAATATTATATGAGTAAAAACAAATATAAATAATAATAATAATGTATATCATATCAATATATATGAGTAAAAACAAATATAAATAATAATAATGTATTTTTGTTAAAACTTACATATATTCATAAAATAGAAAAATAATAAAATATAATTATAATTTTATTTTATTTATTTATTTTATAATAATTAAGAAATAAAACGAAAATACATACTATATTATATCAATATTATATGAGTAAAAACAAATATAAATAATAATAATATATATTATCTTTTTTTTCTCTCTCTCTCTATATATATATATGAGTAAAAACAAATATAAATAATAATAATGTATTTTTGTTAAAACTTACATATTTCATAAAATAGAAAAATAATAAAATATAATTATAATTATATTTTATTTATTTATTTTATAAGAACTAAAAATTAAATTGGAAATGCATATTATATTATATCAATATTATATAGTAAAAATAAATAATAATAATGTATTTTTGTTAATTGGATTTAGCTCATAATTTGTATTAAGAAAGATAGGAATTTTATATTTAAATATTTCATTAAATTTAAAGTTTTAAGATTTTATTATCCTTTTCACTTAAAAATAAATAAATTAACAAGCTGGATTTTTTTTTAATTCTATATGATGGACAAATTATCTAGTCATGAACAATTTGCAGAAAATAAAATCACAATTCACAATTGAAGTAACTCTCTATTTATACATCTTCAATAGTATTTGGTTAGATTTTTGGAAATAGTTTGTGTTTTGTATAAAATAATTTTTATGTATTTCAAAACTTCTTTTTCACAAAGTAATATTTAAATCTATTTAAATGTTCAAATTGATAAATTTTTTATATTAATTAAAAATTAAATTGTTAAGTAATGAAATTCAAATAACAAAAGAAAGATTGCAACATAAATAAAGTCCTACTTACCTTACAACCACAAGAATATTTCAGTAATTTACATATATATTAGATTTACATATTTCAATAATTAGATATAATA
>JZKD02S2144677.1:155256-202704 GCA_000966675.3 Picea glauca
AAATGATAAGAGACAAATTAGCTATTACTAATATGAAGTTCGACAAATGGGACAATGTGTGCAACCATTTTGAAATACAATGAGAGTGAAACAGGTGGGAGCATGGTAGCCTGTGCAACGATTGTCATTGTCATTTTCGTTGTCATCGGCCACACTCCATGCATCGTTGCCACTCCAACTTCCATTCTTATACACAATTTGTTCAACAACTCCAAGAGAACCATTGATGAATCCTGCATTATTCCATATGTTTGATATAAGAATCACCCTAACTCAAACTACCATAAGTAACTCATGATCCAATCCTTCCCCATTTGTTTCCATAGAATAGTTGCTTATTTTTCTTGTAGCAACACTAACTACAATGGAACAAGCTAGGTATCTCAAACAATGCTTATTATGTTTTTATACATAGTTGCTTGTCACAAAAAATGTATGGCCTTACCAAATGACTCTCTTTTAGAAGCAACCAAGGAAGTATTTATATGATTCGTAAGTAATTTCTAGTATTCTAGAGTTGACATTGCATCTCTATCATTCATCAATAAATGATGGAAAGTATTTTGATCACACCTTTGTTTGCCTTTCTGGAATACAATATTAAGGATCATAACTATCATGAATGATTTCCATATATGTTTTGCAAGACCTTAATATACATATATATGTTATCCATGACATGTGGAAGCTATCCCAAATCATCTACCAATATAATTAATCTCCCTCCAAAAGGAATTATATAATTTTTTGGGAAATCTTGGTAAAGTCTTAAATCAATTTTTATTAATAGATTTCTTCCATTGAAGTTCATTTCATCTACCAAGGTATATTTTACACTCTTCATCTCTTCTTGAAAGGTTATTAAACATGAGCCTTGTAAATCAATTATCTCTTTGATTGGTGTTTGGAGTGCATAATGAATTGTTGTTGTAGATACATTGAAAGTTACAATCCCTATAGGAACAAAAGAAGTGAGAATTTTATTAGGAATAGACTCACTTTCAATGGTATTTTTATAGATCCAATCAAATAAGACTTTCCTTTCATAAGGGAAACTTTCAAATACTAAACTGATATTTTTACTTCTAATATAATGACATTAGTTTAGTATTGTCTTTATTGGTGTTTGTGGAATTATTAGTAATGAATTCACATCAATGCCCGTGTTTTTAAATTTAATTTTATTATTTTTATATAATTGAAGGATACATTTTTCCATTGTCCAAAGTTTAAAATAAAAGGAGATTTTATATTTTCTATGTGTCCAAACATAGTAATTTGAGATGATATTATGGATATTTCATTGCTAGTTTGGACAATGATTCAAATTATTTGTTTATCATTCTTATTTTTACTAAGTTTTTAGGTAGAATTGATCGGTGTAATTTATTACCATAAATGAACTTCTTCCTCCAACAAAGTTGCAACACTACAACATGACCAAAATCATTTACTTATCACAAATGCATCAAAACCTTCACAACCTCTATTTGCTTCGCATTATAGCCACCCCTTTATAGATAAAATTATTCCTCTGCATTGGTGTTAAGGTGTCACTATGGGTTCCTGTCTCCATTTAATATGGGAATTACATTTCACTCCATTTTTCATTATTTATTTATAAACTTCCTCACTAGAACTTATTGTTGCTCCACACCTTAAGTTTCTTGAGAAGTCACCAATCCAAGTTCATCGACTATAAGAGGGATCATTTAACCACTATATTCATCGACTGATGAGTTGTTGAACTTCATCTTAGCACCGACAGAAGCATCAAAAAATATAAACAAAAAATTCTAGCAACAACTACTTGTAACTCAATTTCCTTCCCTACAAAATCAAAGACTCGTCCTCCACTACACACACCCACACACACACACCATAGATAATAATTGTAGGGGGGAGATTGACCAATGAAATTCCCACCCACTTGAAAGAGACAATAAATTTGACTTACTAAGAGGTAGACAAATTATTCACTTTCAATTTCCACTTCACTTCTAGATTCTTTCAATTATCGATGATCAATCATTTGTAGTTATGAAATTATCATTCCCTTCTCTTCTAGTCCCTTGATCCCTCCCCCAATTGAGTGTTTTAAGAATAACAAATGACAAAGATTATGGCATGAGAAAAGAATGTTGTTAACCTATATCTACAAGTTGGTGTTTGAGATGAAACATGATAGACCTATAGGATTGAATCCAATGATTGAGAACATGACCAATATTTTGTATTTTCTCTACTTAAAATGGATAGAACTCATGCTTTCAATTCAACCATGCCACCTCTCTTATATTGAATATTTGAGAGGATAATACCTCACCCAACACATTGATAATTCATTTTGGATCTGTTTGTATCTAAATTTTTTATCCAATGTTACTTTCTTGTTAGAGCCAACACCTCAAATCTCATATCTCAATCACCAAAACAGTTTGTTGCCGCAAAATAAAAAATTATTTACTTTGGTGATATTTATTATTATTATTAGGATTTATTATTAATAACGAATAAAGAACCATCCTAGTGTAGACCCCTCCCCTCTCTCCTTTGGGGATGTGTCACCTCCCAGTCTAGAATTGTTTTTACATGCCTGAGTCAGATCGACTCTTCGGCTCCCTGCTGGAACCAGACAAATGCTATCACAGGTCCCTCTTTTTCCAATGTACAGGTCCTCTTAACCCCGCATCTCTGTTCTTGGCCCTACGAAGAAATTTGGCGGTGACACTCGTTCTTCGTGTCAGGCCCTTTCTATCATGTGACCTCGGGTTGTTTCTCGGGGCTCAACCACAACACTACTTCAGGCTTCGGGATTCATCTCTTCCCTCAAAAACCAACGCTTACATTCCCAAAATCCAAATTAATGAACTTCAAATGGCACGAGGATCAACAGTCTGCGTCCCTCCTATAGATCGACAACTACGATATATTCATACACTAGCCATTAGGAGTATCTTGCTATCCTCCTCTGATATCTCCTAGAGTGCTACTCCTACGAATCGTGTGGATCGCTTCCACGTGTCCCTTCTAGATCCAACAATATGTATTCAAACCACTCTTTGTGAATTCGCAAAGATCTATGTTTTCTCTTGGAAAACCTCCCAGAGATCCAACTCCAAGATCTCCTGATTTTCTACCACATGTCTCCTCCCGACGATGGAAAATTTCACAGTCTTCGGGACTTTGACGAGTCCTCGACCTTCTTTCACACTTAGCACAATTTCTTCCCGAGACTTAGACTATTCTCGGCCTTTCCTCTACACTCCTTGCAAAGATTTTCACTATTCCTTTTGATATTTAGCTTGACTTTAAACCTTCAAGGTTCTAAGTTCTTCAATTTCCTTCTACGGACTTTGTAGTGCCCTCCTGGAAACTTGACGCTCTTCCTCTTGATTTTGTAAGATGAACTTACAGTATCCTTGGCACACTCCTTACGCTCGGCTAAGACTTCTGACGGATTCTATCTGACCCCTTCCAAAAGTATTAAGGCATCTCATTTCCTTGGTCGATGCACTCTTGCAAAGCCTGCCTTCCTCATAGTGTTCAACAACCCTGGGGTTCTCTTAACGCTTCCAACCCTCCAAAATGTGTTTTTCTTGCGCACTCTCGTACTTTCTCTATGCCCTCCTGGAAGAGTATTACAGAGTATTCAATAACTTTGAATTGTACTTCCTCCCACACAGTCTTTATTTCCAAGTTATTCAACAACCTTGAAATTCTCCTCCGAGTTCGTGAATTATCCTGATGTGTCATCCTGACAACTTCTCTTCTGACTCAAACGAGTTTAGAAACACACTCCGTGTGTTGGCTCACAAAGTTTCCACCCTCTGTCGCGCACTCCTTTCACTTATCCTCGAGAACCAAAACTAACCAAACACACTCACATATAGATTATTATAAATCTATCCCTGCATACGATTTCTAACATACATCTACAGTGCAAATGCATACAAACAACATTCATAACTAAACATCTATTACATAGAAATTGGAAAACAGGAAAATTTGTTACTTTATGTTAATGGTGGAATGTCCATTACAATATGTGAGTCTGGACTACCACTGATTCTCGACTCTCCCTCAACTATATATATCTCCTATGTATGATTTTTTCCTCCCCTTATGCTTTACTGGAAACGATACAAGAGGGGCTCGATGAGCTTCCGTCCAAGATAAGCTAGTGGTGTATAATCACCATTAAAAAATGCTTGACTCATGACGAAAATTAAGATGATGATAATCTGATCTGAATCAAATACATATCCCTCCTACCGTCAACCACTTAATTGTGACCTTACCTATAGCTTGTGCAAAGGCACAACTTAGCTCTACCAACTTGTCAACATTAATTCCCATGATCATGGTTTATATCTTCGACGACAAAATGAGAGGGTGATGCCTCTCCCTTACTTGAATGCGCACCACTGATGCTAATCAGTTGGCATGTGCTGAGGTGGAGCGATGCTTCTGCATCATACTCCATAGCTGCAAAAGTTCATGAGCTCATGCTCATGAGCTCCTGCTCATGAGCTTCTGACCTCTGTTGAAATCCTCCTGGATCCCAAACTTCTCCTGGAGCTATCCTTCTTCTCCTTTGTTTCACGTCTGCTACTAATCCTTCCCTGATGCTTGTGAAGGCTTTCCTCTATCCAACTTCTCCTTATTGACTGCTTTTTCTATTGATCATAACATCAACCTCTGTATCTCCTCTACGGATTCTTCCAGCTGCTTCATCGGTTGGTTCACCTTGTGCATTCTACTTGGCTGCAACTCTTAATTATTCTCTATGGGAGGATCATCTTGATCTCCCATGTTGCTTTCATCCCTTGTGACGTTGACTAGCCAATCTGTTGCAGGCTCCAATTCTGCAGTCTCTCCAATGAACTATGTTTCAGCTACCTCCTCTGAAAGATTAACTCCTATTAGTTATTCGACTGGTTCTATTCCATCTTCCCCCAGCTGCAAATCATGTTGGCATGTCTCCTCTGGCATGGCTATCTCATGGCATCCACCTTCTAGTTCTGGACTGCCCAACCAATCCTCCAGTACCCTTAACTCTATCTCCCACTGAGTGAGTAACTCAATTGGGTTCTTTTCTTCCGTTGGGACAAACTTTATTATCTTCTCCTCCTCCTCCATGATAGTCTCAGCTTGTTGTCCTTTATTTGCATTTGCAACCCCTATGCTAACCTCTCCTCGACTATTTGGTAGGAATATCTCGACTCCCCAATGACCAGAACAGACCTTTGATCCTTCTCCTCTTTGATGAAAGTTTCCAACTTGTCATCATCTTCATTCACACGGATTTCATCTCTGCATGAATATTCATATGGATGAGGCGTTTCTTCCTCCTCTCCATCTGTCAACACCCCTTGTTGACATGAACTCTCAGTTGATCTCATCTCTTCTCCCTTGCCCACCTGGAAATTTGGGATGTCTTCTCTACCCCCCTGGAAATTTACAAGGTCAACTAGCCCCTTCTCATTGCCCACCTGGCAACCTATGAGACTCCTCCCATATCTCTTTCCCTCACCATTGATGTTTTTGACATATCTCAACCACCCTTTCAATACCTATTGTTTCCTCCTGGAAAAAAACTTCCAAACATGCCACTTAGCTATCCTTTTCAAAGGCCACTCATATCTCCAGTGCAATCTTCCCTCCTGCTGCATCTTAAATTCTGGCCTCTCTATCTCTACTCAGATTTCACTGAGCTCCTTGTCCATCTCAACTTTGCTTCTCTGTGGGAATTCTTCTCTTCAACCATGCTCATGACCTCCAGTGACCATCTTGTTTCACCTGCACCCCACTTGGTTGTCTACCATCTTCTTCCAACTCGTTCTCTGTGTCAGGACCTTTATATAATGTGACCTTAGGTTGTGTCCCAGGGCTCAACCACAATAGTGCTTCGGGTTTCAGGATTCGACTCTTCCTCAACAACCAACTCTTACATTCCTAAACTTCAAATCGACGAACTTCAAATGGCACGAGGATCAACGGTCCTCATCCCTCCTCTAGATCGATGACTATGATTTACTCGAAATCCAACCTTCAGCAGTCTCTTGCTATCCTCCTCTAATATATCCTAGAGAGCTACTCCTCTGAATTGTTTGGATCACTTCCATGTGTCCCTTCCAAATCCAACAGTCTGGATTCAAACAACCCTTCGCGATGTCGCGAAGATCTTTGTTTTCTCTTGAAAAACATCCCGGATCTCCTGATATTCTGCCACCTGTCTCCTCTTGAAATGGACAATTTCACGGTCTTCGGGACTTCGGCTAGTCCTCGGCCTTCTTTCACACTTAGTACCATTTTTTCTCGAGACTTAGATTATTCTCGAACTTTCCTCTACACTCCTTGCAAATTTTTTCTCTAGTCCTTCTGAGATTTAGCTCGACTTGAAACCTTTGAGGTTCTTAGTTCTTCAATGTCCTTCTGCAGACTTTATAGTGCCCTCCTCTCAACTTAACTCTCTTCCTCCTAAGTGTGTGTTGGCCCTTGACCAAGTTTTGAGGATTCTTGGTCATGTTGACCTGATTTTGGGACTTCGATAGGCTGTCAAAGGCAGAGTGCAAGACAAAGTGGAGATCGCGGGATATTAACCCCTTTTAGGGCTCTTTTTGGGGATTTGGGATTATGTAACGGGTATGGAAGTGTCATCCCATGGGTTCACCCATGCTTAGGCCTATTTTGTATGTATAAATAGATGTTAAGGTGATGTAGTGAGTACAAATGGCTAAGTGCTAGAGTTGGATCTGTGTGATCAAGAGTTTTAAGTGCTTTGTGCATGTCGTGTGAGACTTGTAGAGCTCAATGCAAGTCATTGTAAGAGATTATGGAAGGCTATGTGCTTAGATCTACTCGGGTAAGGAGGATATAACGAGTTGCACAAATACCCTGTCCACTGTGGAGTAGGGTTTTAGAGGATATCTGCATGTAACTGATTGAATAAGCTAATAAAGAAGACAAATAGTTGGTGGATGTAGCCCCAGGGTGGGGGTGAAGCATGTACATGTTGTGTTGCTATGATTTGTGCGATGTATTGATGTGATTATGTGTTTATTTTCTTAGTGATTTCATATAGATGAATGATCTGTTGATGCTTAGTGCTTAATAATATGGATGGATGTTAGATTTGACTAATATACATGTGCTTAGTGCTTGGATCTACTAGATCTGATCTGTTTCATTGTGCTAAGTGCTGCTAGATGCTAGATCTAGTTCAATACCGTGATACTCTATAATTAGGGTTTAACTGCGATGTAATTAAGATTGATGAATGTTAACTACTGAGTGTTATGTTAAGTGTTAAAATCACAGATCTGTGTCCCAGCTAAGGTTGCAGACATCTGATTCCTACGACCACCCCTGCCTCTACCTCGGGTGAGACTTCATCTGCTTTGTAGGTGTTTATGAAAGGGTTAGTAGTTAGGGTTTTGTTGGTTCGTTGTTGTAGCATTGAACCCTGTGTCTACTCCTGTGCCAACAAATGGATCCATTTCTAGGACCTGAATCTGTGATTGCTAGGAACTAAGGAAAAATAAGCTTTGTGTGAAGATCTGACCTGAAATTGTGAAATGTTTGTGCATAGATATGTCGCCGTAGTGCGCAGTATTCTACTTGATATGTTAAGATCTGTGCCAAGAAGGGCCAGATCTAAAGAAAAGAGGTAAGATCTGCAAGCTCTGTGCTCTGATAGAGGTAAGAATAGTGAAATTTTTTAGATATGGAAGCTTTGTGCTCTGCTGAAGATAAGATTAGTGGAAATTTTTATTTCTAAAGTATGGATCTAGGTATGTTTAATAAGATTTGTCCTAGCTTGAAAACTATGGAATTGATAGATGAAAGAAGATATGATATGAGTATATCTCATAAGAATAGTGAAAGATATGTTATACCTATTCATAGAGAGAATGTTTGGACTAACAAATTGATGCAGGATCCTAGAAAGAATTTTTTGTAGGTTAGCTACCATGATCCTAGTGCACAGTACAGGAAAGGCTGGGGATCATTTAAGAGAAAGAGAGGATTAACCCTTTGTTATAGTTGCATAAAACTGAGACATATGGCTAAGGAATGCCCTAGAAGAATACCTAGTTGGCTCTGTTGCAAAGCTATGGAACATGAAGTTTTGGATTTCCCTAGAATGATTTCTAAGGTTGAAAGGATGAATATGAGAAAAGAAGACCACGAGAAAGGACAAGCAAATGAGATTATGACAGAACCCCATAAAGGATCAAAACAAGTATACTATAGATGAAAGAAACCCTGAATGACCACCGACATATCAACTTATCAGAGATGTTCAAAGAAAAAGAATGCATTGAAGTAAGAATAGGAGACTTCGACATTGATTGTGTTTTGGATGAGGAAACACAGGTGAATATTGTGGCAAAAAGAACTTGGGAAATTCTAGGAAAGCCTACTATGATTCCTTCATTGGAAGGAATAGGATTATTGAGAGGAAGGTTGATAACCCTATGTGGAAGAATTACCCATGTATCTACAAGTGCCAATGGAACTTCGACAGAGGAAGAATTTGAATTTTTTAAATTTATTGAGAACAACACTCCATTTGCTATGTTACTAGGAAAACCTTCGATTGAAGGAGATCAGGCCAGAAGGAAAGAAGAATAAATCTTAGAGAAAAAGAAGCAAGAGTTGAAATATTTCATGACTAGGAGGATCAAACACTTGATTGAAGAACAGGAGAATCGAGCAAATCTATGTAATACTTTAGACTTGGATGTCGAAGTAGGAAGAACACTAGAAGATTCGTAGAAGACTGAAGTACCTATTCTAGATACAGATGAAGTATTACCCCTAATTTCTAGGAAAGAATCTCACCAGCGGGAAGTTACTCTACCAGAAGAAGGTAGAATCAGAATGGAAAAAGGAATTTTGAGACGAAGCTCACCGGAAAGAAGGCTAGAAAAATAAGTAAGAAGAGAGATAAAATCGAAAAGTTACAGAAGGTTCCAGAGGGAACTTCGCAGAAGGAAAATTTTCAAAATTGGAACTTCGTTGGGATATCAGAATTGCGTCACATGGCACTTCACCATGGAGATGAAATATAGCCGTTGGGGACAGTATAAATGTTAGACAGATGACCCGAATGGGTAGAAATGAATTTATGATCATAAAGTTTGCCACCAAACCGTTGGGACCCCACTATAACAGACAGAACTGAGTTAATGAAGGCTTCTCAACCATTGCAAGAGATCCATTTCCAAGTTATCTGTTTATCCTGTCGCGCTCAAGAATTAACATAACAAGCCACCCAGTCCTTGAAGAAAGTGAAAGGCATACTCGTAGAACAACACATAGTTGCAGAGTAGGAGAAGGTTTCTCTGCAGGAAAAGTTTGAAGAAGAGAAAGTATAGATGCAACAAGAAGAAGAACAATTTCTTGTAGAGCAACTCGAAGTGAAAGAAGCAGTCAACAAATCCCTCTGCTCTGTGACAGGATTAGAGCCACAATCAGAAGACCGAGTCATGCATCAAGTAGAGCATCTTGCAGAAGGTATCCAATAGCTACAACAACGAATAACATACTTAGAGATCTGCACAGTGCCCAACATCTCGCAAGATGTGATGGACCAAAGAGAAGCAACTACTCGAAGTGCAGTTGAAAGAATAAAGGCCCTTACCATGGAATGTAAGAAACTCACTGATCACAGTGCCTAGAACTATGATAAACTCACTGAGAATACAGAACTGAAGGCACTGGAATCGCAACTCTAGGAGGCGAAGTATCAAGCAGAAACGATACAATCACAGTTGAAGCCCCTATCAGTTGTGGAAAGAATGAAGTGATCCCAGGAGTAGCGCATTGTCTAGCAGCAGGTCCACACTATTCAGAGAAAACTCATGTAAGTGACTTAGAGGCTCCAACCTGTACAAGATAAGGCTTACCAACTGTTCACAGAGATCGAAGGCCGAGTAGCGGAACTGGATCATGTCGTCACTTTAGCTGAACAACGCCTAGAGTGACCTATCAATGAAGTAGTCATACAAGAGTTCACTAAACAAGAGGTCATGGAACAACACCAAGTTGAATTAGCTCGATCCAAGCTTGAGACTTTTGAAGCATAACTAGTTAGATCAGAGTGACTCGGGATGAGTCATAGATGAGTGTTGGGGGCATGTTGGCCCTTGACCAAGTTTTGAGGATTCTTGGTCATGTTGACTTGATTTTGGGACTTCGACAGGTTGTCGAAGGTGGAGCGCAAGACGAAGCGGAGATCAATATTATATGAGTAAAAACAAATATAAATAATAATAATATATATTATATCAATATATATAAGTAAAAATAAATATAAATAATAATAATGTATTTTTCTTAAAATTTACATATATTTATAAAATAGAAAAATAATAAAATATAATTATAATTTTATTTTATTTATTTATTTTATAAGAACCAAAAATTAAATTGGAAATGCATACTATATTATATCAATATTATATGAGTAAAAACAAATAACAATAATGTATTTTTGTTAATTGGAGTTAGCTCTCAGATAGTTTGTATTAAGTAAGATGGGAATTTTATATTTAAATATCTCATTAAATTTAAAGTTTTAAGATTTCATTATTCTTTTCACTTAAAAAAAATTAAAATAACAAAGTTGGAATTTTTTTTAATTCTATTTGATGGACAAATTACCTAGTCATGAACAATTTGCAGAAAATAAAATCACAATTCACAATTGAAGTAACTCTCTATTTATAAATCTTCAATAGTAAATGGTTAGATTTTTAGGGATAGTTTGTGTTTTGTATAAAAGAATTTTTATGTATTTCAAAACTTCGTTTTCAGGAAGTAATATTTAAACCTATTTAAATGTTCAAATTGATAAATTTTTTATATTAATTAAAAATTAAATTGTTAAGTAATGAAATTCAAATAACAAAAAAGAAAGATGGCCACATAAATAAAGTCCTACTTACCTTACAAGAATATTTCAGTAATTTACAAAATAGACCATCAAACTTTTCTTAATAATTTATGTTAGAATTTAAAATTAAAAATATAATAATTTAGATAAAACATCTTATGAAATTTTACTTGATATTATCTAATTCGATAATTTTTAATTAGATTATATATATATATATATATATATATATATATATATATATATATATATATATAATCCAAATGATAAGAGACAAATTACCTATTACTAATATGAAGTTCGATAAATGGGACAATGTGTGCAACCATTTTGAAATATAGTGAGAGTGAAATAGGTTTGAGCATGGTAGCCTGTGAAACGATTGTCATTGTCATTTTCGTTGTTATCGGCCACACTCCATGCATCATTGCCACTCCAACTTCCATTATTATACACAATTTGTTCAACAACTCCAAGAGAACCATTGATGAATCCTGCATTAGTCCATATGTTTGATATAAGAATCACCCTAACTCAAACTACCATAAGTAACTCATGATCCAATCCTTCCCCATTTGTTTCCATAGAATAGTTGCTTCTTTTTCTTGTAGCAACACTAGCTAAAATGGAACAAGCTAGGTATCTCAAACAATGCTTATTATGTTTTTATACATAGTTGCTTGTCACAAAAATGTATGGCCTTACCAAATGACTCTCTTTTAGAATCAACCAAGGAAGTATTTGTATGATTCGTAAGTAATTTCTAGTATTCTAGAGTTGACATTGCATCTCTATCATTCATCAATAAATGATGGAAAGTATTTTGATCACACCTTTGTTTGCCTTTCTGGAGTACAATATTAAGGATCATAACTATCATGAATGATTTCCATAGATATTTTGCAAGACCTTAATATACATATATATGTTATCCATGACATGTGGAAGATGTCCCAAATCATCTACCAATATAATTAATCTCCCTCCAAAAGGAATTATAGAATTTTTTGGGAAATCTTGGTAAAGTCTTAAATCAATTTTTATTAATAGATTTCTTCCACTGAAATTCATTTCATCTACCAAGGTATATTTTACACTCTTCATCGCTTCTTGAAAGGTTATTAAACATGAGCCTTGTAAATCAATTATCTCTTTGATTGGTGTTTGGATTGCATAATGAATTGTTGTTGTAGATACATTGAATGTTACAACCCCTATAGGAACAAAAGAAGTGAGAGAATTTTATTAGGAATAGACTCACTTTCAATGGCATTTTTATAGATCCAATCAAATAAGACTTTCCTTTCATAAGGGAAACTTTCAAATACTAAACTGATATTTTTACTTATAATATAATGACATTAGTTTAATATTGTCTTTATTGGTGTTTGTGGAATTATTAGTAATGAATTCACTTCAATGCCCGTGTTTTTAAATTTTATTTTATTATTTTTATATAATTGAAGGATACATTTTTACATTGTCCAAAGTTTAACATAAAAGGAGATTTTATTTTCTGTGTGTCCAAACATAGTAATTTGAGATGATACTATGGTTATTTCATTTATAGTTTGGACAATGATTCAAATTATTTGTTTATCATTCTTATTTTTACTAAGTTTTTAGGTAGAATTGATCGGTGTAATTTATTACCATAAATGAACTTCTTCCTCCAACAAAGTTGCAACACTACAACATGCAACTAAAATCATTTACTTATCACGAATGCATTAAAACCTTCATAGCCTCTATTTGCTTCACATTATAGCCACCCCTTTATAGATAAAAGTATTCCTCTGCACTGGTGTTATGGTGTCACTATGGGTTCCCTTCTCCATTCAATATGGGAATTTCATTTCACTCCATTTTTCATTATTGATTTATAAACTTCCTCACTAGAACTTATTGTTGCTCCACTCCTTAATTTTCTTGAGTAGTCACCAATTCAAGTTCATCTAATCTAAGAGGTATCATTTAACCACTATATTCATCGACTAATGAGTTGTTGAGCTTCATCTTAGCACCGACAGAAGCATCAGAAAATATAAACAAAAAATTCTAGCAACAACTACTTGTAACTCAATTTCCTTCCCTACAAAATCAAAGACTCATCCTCCACTACACACACACACACACCATAGATAATAATTGTAGGAATGATATTCACCAATGAAATTCCCACCCCCTCAAAAGAGATAATAAATTTGACTTAATAAGAAGTAGACAAATTATTCACTTTCAATTTCCACTTCACTTCTAGATTCTTTCAATTATCTATGATCATTCATTTGCAGTTATGGAATTATCATTCCCTTCTCTTCTAGTCCCTTGATCCCTCCCCCAATTGAGTGTTTTAAGAATAACAAATGACAAATATTATGGCATGAGAAAAGAATGTCGTTAACCTATATCTACAAGTTGGTGTTTGAGATGAAACACGATAGACCTATAGGATTGAATCCAATGATTGAGAACATGACCAATATTTTGTATTTTCTCTACTTAAAATGGATAGAACTCATGCTTTCAATTCAACCATGCCACCTCTCTTATATTAAATACTTGAGAGGATAATACCTCACCCAACACATTGATAATTCATTTTGGATCTGTTTGTATCTCAATTTTTTATCCAATGTTACTTTCTTGTTAGAGCCAACACCTCAAATCTCATATCTCAATCACTAAAACAGTTTGTTGCCGCAAAATAAAAATTTCTTTACTTTGGTGATATTTACTATTATTATTAGGATTTATTATTAATAAAGAATAAAGAACCATCCTAGTGTATATCCCTCCCCTCTCTCCTCTGGGGATGTGCGACCTCCCAGTCTAGGATTTTTTTTACACACCTGAGTCGGATCGACTCTTCGGCTCCCTGCTGGAACCCGACAAATGATATCACAGATCCCTTTTTTTCCAATGTACGGGTCCTCTTAACCCCGCATGTCTCTTCTTGGCCCTCCGAAGAAAGTTGGTGGTGACACACGTTCTTCATGCTAGGCCCTTTTATCATGTGACCTCGGGTTGTTTCTTGGGGATCAACCACAACACTACTTCGGGCTTCGGGATTCATCTCTTCCCTCAAAAACCAACTCTTACGTTCCCAAACTCCAAATCAATGAACTTCAAATGGCGCGAGGATCAATGGTCCTCATCCCTCCTATAGATCAACAACTATGATCTATTCATATTCTAGCCATCGGGAGTCTCTTGCTATCCTCCTCTGATATCTCCTAGAGTGATACTCCTACGAATCGTGTGGATCGCTTCCACACGTCCCTTCTAGATGCAATGTTCTGTATTCAAACCACTCTTTGCAACTTCACAAAGATCTATGTTTTCTCTTGGAAAACCTCCCAGAGATCCAACTCCAAGATCTCCTGATCTTCTACCACATGTCTCCTCCCGACGATGGAAAATTTCACAGTCTTCGGGACTTTGACGAGTCCTCGACCTTCTTTCACACTTAGCACAATTTATTCCTGAGACTTAGACTATTCTCAGCCTTTCCTCTACACTCCTTGCAAAGTTTTTCACTAGTCCTTCTGAGATTTAGCTTGACTTTAAACCTTGGAGGTTCTAAGTTCTTCAATTTCCTTCTGTAGACTTTCTAGTGCCCTCCTGGAAACTTGACACTCTTCCTCTTGATCTTGTAAGATGAACTTACAGTATCCTTGGCACACTCCTTGCACTCGGCGAAGCCTTCTGACGGATTCTACCTGACCCCTTCCAAAAGTATTAAGGCATCTCATTTCCTTGGTCGATGCACTCTTGTAAAGCCTGCCTTCCTCATAGTGTTCAACAACCCTGGGATTCTCTTAACGCTTCCAACCCTCCAAAATGTGTTTTTCTTGTGCACTCTCATACTTTCTCTATGCCCTCCTGGAAGAGTATTACAGAGTATTCAATAACTCTGTGTTGTACTTCCTCCCACACAATCTTTATTTCCAAGGTATTCAACAACCTTGAAATTCTCCTTCGAGTACGTGAATTATCCTAATGTGTCATCCTGACAACTTCTCTTCTGACTCAAATGAGTTCAGAAACACACTCCTTGTGTCGGCTCACAAAGTTTCCACCCTCTGTCACACACTCCTTTCACTTAGCCTCGATAACTAGAACTAACCAACCACACTCACATATATAATATTATAAATCTATCCATGCACACGATTTCTAACATACATCTACAGTGCAAACGCATACAAACAACATTCACAACTAAACATCCATTACATAGAAATTGGCAAATAGGAAAATTTGTTACTTTCTATTAATGGTGGAATGTCCATTACAATATGTGAGTCTGGACTACCACTGATTCTCAACTCTCCCTCAACTATATCTATCTCCTCTGTATGATTTTTTCCTCCCCTTATGCTTTACTGGAAACAATACAAGATTTTATAAAAGAGGGGCTCAATGAGCTTCCCTCCAAGCTAAGCTAGTGGTTTATAATCACCATTAAAAAATGCTTGACTCATGAGGAAAATTAAAATGATGGTAATTTGATCTGAATCAGATACAGATCCCTCCTACCATCAACCACTTAATTGTGACCTTACCTACAGCTTGTGCAAAGGCACAACTTAGCTCTACCAACTTGTCAGCATTAATTTCCATGATCATGGTTTATATCTTCGATGAAAAAATGAGAGGGAAATGCCTCTCCCTTACTTGAATGCGCACCACTCGTGCTAATCAGTTGGCACATGCTGAGGTGGAGCGATGCTCCTGCATCATACTCCACAACTACAAAAGTTCATGAGCTCATGCTCATGAGCTCCTGCTCATGACCTTCTGAGCTCTGTTGAAATCCTCCTGGAGCTATCCTTCTGCTCCTCTTTTTCACGTATGCTACTACTCCTTCCCTGGTGCTTGTGAAGGCTTTCCTCTATCCAGGTTCTCCTTATTGAATTCTTTTTCTATTGATCGTAACATCAACCTCTGTATCTCCTCTACGGATTCTTCCAGCTGCTTCATCGGTTGGTTCACCTTGTGCATTATACTTGGCTGCAACTCTTAATTATCCTCTATGGGAGGATCATCCTGATCTCCCATGTTGCTTTCATCCCTTGTGACGTTGACTAGCCAATCTGTTGCAGGCTCCAATTTTGCAGTCTCTCTAATGAACTATTTTTCAGCTACCTCCTCTGAAAGATTAACTCCTATCAATTCTTCGGCTGGTTCTATTCAATATTCCCCCAGCTGCAAATTGTGTTGGCATGTCTCCTCTTGCATGAATATCTTGTGGCAGCCACCTTCTAGTTCTGGACTACCCAACCAATCCTCCAGTTCCCTTAACTCTATCTCCCACTGAGTGAGTAACTCAATTAGGTTATCTTCTTCCGTTGGGACAAACTTCAGTATCTGCTCCTCCTTCTCCATGAAAATCTCAGCTTGTTGTCCTTTCTTTGCATATGAAACCCCTATGCTAACCTCTCCTCAGCTTCTTGGTAGGAATATCTTGACTCCCAAATGACTAGAACAGACCTCTGATCCTTCTCCTCTGTGATGAAAGTTTCCAAATTGTCATCATCTTCATTCATGCAACTTTCATCTCTGCATGAATATTCATATGGATGAGGCGTTTCTTCCTCCTCTCCATCTTTCAACACCCCCTATTGACATGAACTCTCAGTTGATCTAATCTCTTCTCCCTTGCCCACCTGGAAATTTGGGATGTCTCCTCTGCCCCCCTGGAAATTTATGAGATTAAATGGCCCCTTCTCATTTCCCACCTGGCAACCTATGAGACTCATCCCATATCTCTTTCCCTCACCATTGGCGTTTTCGACATATCTCAACCACCATTTCAATACCTATTGTTTCCTCCTGGCCAAAAAATTCCAAACATTCCACTTAGATATCCTTTTCAAAGGCCACTCGTATCTCCAGTGCACTCTTCCCTCCTGCTGCATCTTAAATTCTAGCCTCTCTATCTCTACTCAGATTTCACTGAGCTCCTTGTCCATATTAGCTTTGCCTCTCTGTGGGAAGTCTTCTCTTCAACCATGCTCATGACCTCCAGTGACCATCGTGTTTCACCTGCACCCCACTTGGATGTCTACCATCTGCTTCCAACTCGTTCTCTGTGTTAGGACCTTTATATCATGTGACCTCGGGTTGTGTCCCAGGGCTCAACCACAATAGTGCTTCGGGTTTTAGGATTCGACTCTTCCTCAACAACCAAATCTTACGTTCCTAAACTTCAAATCGATGAACTTCAAATAGTATGAGGATCAACGGTCCTCGTCCCTCCTCTAGATTGACGACTATGATCTACTCGAAATCCGACCTTCGGTAGTCTCTTGCTATCCTCCTCTAATATCTCCTGGAGAGTTACTTCTCTGAATCATTTGGATCGCTTCCATGTGTCCCTTCTATATCCAACAGTCTGGATTCAAATAGACCTTCACGATGTCGCGAAGATCTTTGTTTTCTCTTAAAAAACATCCCAAAGCTCCAACTCCCGGATCTCCTGATATTCTGCCACCTGTCTCCTCCTGACGTGGACAATTTCATGGTCTTCGGGACTTCGGCTAGTCCTCGACCTTATTTCACACTTAGTACAATTTTTTCTCGAGACTTAGATTGTTCTCGAACTTTCCTTTACACTCCTTGCAAAGTTTTTCACTAGTCCTTCTGAGATTTAGCTCGACTTGAAACCTTTGAGGTTCTTATTTCTTCAATGTCCTTCTGTGGACTTTCCAGTGCCCTCCTCTCAACTTAACTCTCTTCCTCCTGAGCGTGTGTTGGCCCTTGACCAATTTTTGAGGATTACTGGTCATGTTGACCTAATTTTGGGACTTCGACAGGCTGTCGAGGGTGGAGTGCAAGAAAAAGAAGAGATCGTGGGATATCATCCCCTTTTAGGCCTCTTTTTGGGGATTTGAGATTATGTAACGGGTATGGGAATGTTAGCCCATGGGTTCACCCATGCTTAGGCCTATTTTGTATGTATAAATAGATGTTAAGGCGATTTAGTGAGTACAAATGGCTAAGTGCTAGAGTTGGATCTATGTGATCAAGAGTTTTAAGTGCTTTGTGCATGTCGTGTGAGACTTGTAGAGCTCAGTGCAAGTCATTGTAAGAGATTGTGGAAAGTTGTGTGCTTAGATCTACTCGAGGAAGGAGGATATAACGATCTGCGCAAATCCCCTGTCCACTGCGGAGTAAGGTTTTAGAGGATATGTGCATGTAACTGATTGAATAAGCTAATAAAGAAGACAAATAGTTGGTGGATGTAGCCCCAGGGTGGGGGTGAAGCATGTACACGTTGTGTTGCCATGCTTTGTGCGATGTATTGATGTGATTATGTGTTTATTTTCTTAGTGCTTTCATATAGATGAATGATCTGTTGATTCTTAGTTCTTAATAATATGGATGGATGTTATATTTGACTTATATACATGTGCTTAGTGCTTGGATCTGCTAGATCCGATCTGTTTCATCATGCTAAGTGCTACTAGATGCTAGATCTGGTTGAATACTGTGATACTCTGTAATTACGGTTTAACTGTGTTGTAACTAAGATTGATGAATGTTAACTACTGAGTGTTCTATTAATTTTTAGAATCACATATCTGTGTCCCAGCTAAGGTTGCAGACATCTAAGTCCTGCAACCACCCTTGCCTCTACCTCGGGTGAGACTTCATCTGCTTCGCAGGTGTTTCTGAAAGGGTCGGTAGTTAGGGTTTTGTTGGTGCATTGTTGTAGTGTTGAACCCTATGTCTTCTCCTATGCCAACAAATGGATCCATTTCCAGGGCCTGAATCTGTGATTGTTGGGAACTAAGGAAAAATAAGCTTTGTGTGAAGATTTGACCTGAAATTGTGAAATGTTTTTGCATAGATCTGTCACCCTAGTGCACAATATTCTACTTGATCTGTTAAGATATGTGCTAAGAAGGGTCAGATGTTAAGAAAAGAGGTAATATCTGCAATCTCTGTGATCTGATAGAGGTAAGAATAGTGAAAAGTTTTAGATATGGAAGCTTTGTGCTCTGCTGAAGATAACATTAGGTATGTTTAATAAGATTTGTCCTAGCTTGAAAACTAGGGAACTGATAGATGAAAGAAGATATGATATGAGTATATCTAATAAGAATAGTGAAAGATATGTTATACCTATTCATAGAGAGAATGTTTGAACTAAAAAATGGATGCAGGATCCTAGAAAGATTTTTTTGCAGGTTAGCTACCATGATCCTAGTGCACAGTACAGGAAAGGCTGGGGATCATTTAAGAGAAAGAGAGGATTAACCCTTTGTTACAGTTGCATAAAAATGGGACATATGGCTATGGAATTCCCTAGAAGAATACCTAGTTGCCTCTGTTGCAAAGCTATGGAACATGAAGTTTTGGATTTCCCTAGAATGATTTCTAAGGTTGAAAGGATGAATATGAGACAAGAAGACCACGATAAAGGTCAAGCAAATGAGATTATGACAGAACCCCATAAAGGATTAAAACAAGTATTGCTACAGATGAAAGAAACCCTGAATGACCACCGACATATCAACTTATCAGAGATTTTCAAAGAAAAAGAATGCATTGAAGTAAGAATAGGAGACTTCGACATTGACTGTGTTTTGGATGAGGAAACACAGGTGAATATCTTGACAAAAAGAACTTGGGAAATTCTAGGAAAGCCTACTATGATTCCTTCATTGGGAGGAATAGGATTATTCAAAGGAAGGTTGATAACCCTATGTGGAAGACTTACCCATATATCTACAAGTGCCAATGGAACTTCGACAAAGGAAGAATTTGAATTTTTTTAATTTATTGAGAACAAAGCTCCATTTGCTATGTTACTAGGAAAACCTTGGATTGAAGGAGATCATGCCAGAAGGAAAGAAGAAGAAATCTTAGAGAAAAAGAAGCAAGAGTTGAAAGATTTCATGACTAGGAGGATCGCACACTTGATTGAAGAACAGGAGAATTGAGAAAATCTATGTAATACTAGAGACTTGGATTTCGAAGTAGGAAGAACACTAGAAGATTCGTAGAAGACTAAAGTACCTATTCTAGATACAGATGAAGTATTACCCCTGATTTCTAGGAAAGAATCTCACTAGCGCGAAGTTACTCTACCAGAAGAAGGTAGAATCAGAATGGAAAAAGGAATTCTGAGATGAAGCTCACTGGAAAGAAGGCTAGAAAAATAAGTATGAAGAGAGATAAAATCGAAAAGTTACAGAAGGTTCCAGAGGGAACTTCGCAGAAGGAAAATTTGCAAAATTGGAACTTCGTCGGGATATCAGAATTGCGTCACATGGCACTTCACCATGGCGATGCAATATAGTCGTTAGGGACAGTATAACCATTAGATAGACAACCTGAATGGGTAGAAAGAAATTTATTATAAGAAAGTTTGCCATCAAATCGTTGGGACCGCGCTATAATGGACATAACTGAGTTAATGAAGGATTCTCAACCATTGCAAGAGATCTGTTGCCAAGTTATCTATTTATCCCGTCATGCTCAAGAAGAAACATAACAAGCCACCCATTCCTTGAAGAAAGTGCAAGGCATACTCGTAGAACAATGCATAGTTGCAGAGCAGGAGAAGGTTTCTCTCCAGGAAAAGTTTGAAGAAGAGAAAGTACAGTTGCAACAAGAAGAATAACAATTTCTCGTAGAGAAACTCAAAGTGAAAGAAGCAGTCAACAAAGCCCTCTACTTGGTGACAGGATTAGAGCCACAATTAGAAGACTGAGTCACGCATCAAGTAGAGCGTCTTGCAGAAGCTATCCAATAGCTACAAGAACGAATAACAGACTTAGAGCTCCGCACAGTGCCCAACACCCCGCAGGATGTAAGGTACCAAAGAGAAGCAACTGCTCGAAGCGTAGTTGAGAGAATAAAGGCCATTGCCATGGAATGTAAGAAACTCATTGATCGCAGTGCCCAGACCTATGAGAAACTCACTGAGAATCTAGAACTAAAGGCATTGGAATCACAGCTCGAAGAGGCGAAGTATCAAGCATAAACGATATAGGCACAGTTGAAGCCCCTGTCAGTTGTGGAAATAATGAAGCGATCCTAGGAACAGCGCACTGCCCAACAACAGGTCCACACTATTTAGAGAAAATTCATGGAAGTGACTTAGAGGCTCCAACCTATATAAGATAAGGCTTACCAACTGTTCACAGAGATCGAAGGCCGAGTAGCGGAACTGGACAAAGTCGTCACTTCAGCTGAACAATGCCTAGAGGGACCTATCAACAAAGCAGTCATACAAGAGTTCACTAAACAAGAGGTCATGGCACAACACCAAGTTGAATTAGCTCGATCCAAGCTTGAGACTTTTGAAGCACAACTAGTTAGATCAGAGTGACTTGGGATGAGTCACATATGAGTGTTGGGGGCATGTTGTCCCTTGACCAAGTTTTGAGGATTCTTGGTCATGTTGACCTGATTTTGGGACTTCGATAGGCTGTCGAAGGTGGAGCACAAGATGAAGTGGAGATCATAGGATCCCGGCCCCTTTTAGGACCCTTTTTGGGGATTTGGAGTTATGTAATGGGTATGGGAATGTCGGCCCATGGGTTCACCCATGCTTAGGCCTATTTTGTATTTATAAATAGATGCTAAGGCAATGTAGTGATTACGAATGGATAAATTATAAATTTGGATCCGTGTGATCAAGAATTATAAGTTCTCTGTGCATGTTGCGTGAGAGTTGTAGAGATCAGTGCAAGTCATTGTAAGAGACTGTGGAAGGTTGTGTTCTTAGATCTACTTGGGGAAGGAGGATCTAGCAAGCTACGAAGATCCCCTATCCTCTGCGGAGTAGGTATTTTGAGTCTCTGTGCATGTAACTAACTGAAGAAGCTAATAAATAAGACAAAGAGTTGGTGGACATAGCCGCAGGGTGGGGGTGAACCACGTACAATCTGTGTTTTTATTCATTGTGTGATGTATTGATGTGATTATGTGTTTATTTTCTTAGTGCTTTCATATATATGAATCATTTGTTGATGCTTAGTGCTTAATAATATGGATGGATGTTATATCTGACTGATATACATGTGCTTAGTGCTTGGATATGCTAGATATGATTTATTTCGTTGTGTTAAGTGCTGCTAAATGCTAGATCTGGTTGAATATTGTGATACTCTGTAATTAGGTTTTAATTGCGATGTAACTAAGATTGATGAATGTTAACTTCTGAGTGATCTGTTAAGTGTTAGAATCATAGATATGTGTCCTAGCTAAGGTTGCATACATCTAAGTCCTACAACCACCCCTGCCTCTATCTCGGGTGACACTTCATATGCATCGCAGGTATATTCTAAAGGGTTGGTAGTTAGGGTTTTGTTGGTGCGTTGTTGTAGCGTTGAACCCTGGGTATGCCCCTGTGCCAATAGCTTGTAATATGAACTTACAGTATCCCTGACGCACTCCTTGTGCTTGACTAAGCCTTCTGATAGCTTCTACCTTACCCTTTCTAGAAGTCTTATGGCATCTCCTTTTCTTGGTCAATGAACTCTTGCAAAGCCTTCCTTCCTCAAAGTGTTCAAGAAACTTGGAGTTCTCTTAACGCTTCCAAGACTCCAGAATGTGTTTTTCTTGCGCACTCTCGTACTTGCTCTATGCCCTCCTGGGAGAGTATTACAAAGTGTTCAATAAATCTGCGTTGTACTTCCTCCCACACAATATTTCTTTCCAAGGTATTCACCAACCTTGAAATTCCCCTCTGATTCTGTGAATTATCCGGGTTTTCCCTCTTGACAACTTCTCTTCTGACTCGAATGAGTTCAGACACACACTCCTTGCGTCGACTCACAGAGTTTCCACCCTCTGTCACACACTCCTTGCACTTAGCCTCAATAACCAGAACTAACCCAACACACTCACAGATAGAATATTATAACTCTATCCATGTAGACAATTTCTAACATACATCTACAATGAAAATGCATATGAACGACATTCACAACTAAACATCCATTACACAGAAATTGGCAAACAGGAAACTATGTTACTTTCTATTAATGGTGGAATGTCCATTACAATATGTGAGTTCAGACTACCACTGAGTCTCGACTCTCTCTCAAATATATCTACCTCCTATGTATGCTTTATGCCTCCCCTTATGCTCTACTGGAAACAATACAATAGTTTATACAAGAGGGGCTCAATGAGCTTCCCTCCAAGCTAAGCTAGTGGTGTCTAATCACCATTCAAAAACTCCCAACTCATGAGGCAAATTACAATGATGGTAATCTGATCCGAATCGGATACAGATCCCTCATATTGTCAACCACTTAATGGTGACCTTACCTACAACATGTGCAAAGGCACAACTTGGCTCTACCAACATGTCAACATTAATTTCCTTGATCATGGTTTAGATCTTCGATGGAAAAATGAGAGGGTGACGCCTCTCCCTTCTTTGAATGTGCACCACTCATGCTAATCAGCTGGCGCATGCTAAGGTGGAGCGATGCTCCTGCATGACATTCAAACTTATGTGATCGACACAAGCATCAAGGGAGGAAAATCCTCAACATGAGTGTCAGCCACATGGTCCTCATCGAAATTTACAAAACATTTTATTTTAGATGAAGTATGCCAGAATCTTGTTAAATATTATAGGTAAAAGTATACCCAATCAAACCTTTTTTTTAGATTTAATTCTTTTTAAAAAATTTAAAAATTTAGATGGATTTAAAAAAAAAAACCTTAAAATAAAATTAATCCATTATTAATTATTATAATTTTTAACAAACTTTTTATATAAATCATTAAACATATACTAACTCTTTCCAAAGGTAAAAGTTTCATAAAAATGAGTGTACTAACTACTTTTTATATAAATCAGTTTACATATACTAACTCTTTCCAAAGGTAAATGCTCCATATAAATGAGTGTACTAAGTATTTTCAAGTGAAATTATTAAATGAACGTATATATACTAACTCTTTCCAAGAGAAAATTTTTAAAATTTATAATTCATTACAACAGATGATGTTCATAAAAATGAAGAAGTGAGATTGCAACTAGTAAAATGAATCTTCACCTCATAGGTTTGTACTCATTAACCAAGACTTCCTTTAAGAGGTCATCCATCTCAAAACTTATCTAGCTCAAATACATTTAACTATGGGGTTTTCCTCACAATCAAACTCATTTATCTTGCTATCCCATTTACAAAACCTTAGCAAGTATTGTGCCTTATGAACTATTCAATTAGAGCTTCCTTATATCTTTTATTTAAGAATTGAGGGACTTCTACAGTCCAACATATGAGATATTATTTTTAGGATTATCCATGTCGAGCAAGTCATTAATCTATGACCCATATCCATAAGTATTAGTTTCAACTCACCAATTTCTTGTAATTTTGAATAGTCTACTTAGCATTCATTGTTTGTGACATTCAGATTCACTTCATTAAAATTTAAAGAATATAAAAATGAAAATAGAAATAAAAGTAAGTTTTCTAATTTGATAAATTGTTGGGAATGACTTTGGGGTTTTATATTATAAAGCTTGCATTATAACCTTGAAAAATTTACATCATTGGCTTGCAATTGCAATGTAACTCCATGTCCATGGTTGAAGCACATGTTCTTATTTTATTAACTCTCTTCACCGTGTGCTTATTCTATTAACTTTCTCTCTCCAATGTAATAATTAGCCATCTAATGCCAGGACTAGCCATTTACATGGATATCTTGTTTTTAATTTTATCTCTTTTAGAAAATCCATCTTTGAAGGGGGAATTACGCTTACATCATTATTCTCTTATCTTTTTTTTAAGTGTATGCACAATTTGAATATGTCGAGTTTAAATTTTTCTTTAGATTTCCCCAATGTGGGTTTAATGGTTTAGAAACCTCCACATGCATCTTGCTAACTTTCACAACAACCTCCATCCCAATTTGTGAGGTCATAAGCTATTAGCCTTCGGAAAACAAAACAATAAGTGAAGAATGTATGATAAACATGGTCTAATTTATAGAAGAATTCCATGGTATCACATTCAAACATATGATATCCCATAGTGAAGAATGAATGGTAAACATGGTCTAATTTATAGAAGAATTCCATGGTATCACATTCAAACATATGATGTCCCATGTTTAAATATGGACAAGAAGACACCACTATGCATCTCTTGCAATAGTCATTTGATAACTCTGTTGTAAGTCCTCCACATGTCTAAAATCCTCTTTCTTAACCACTTTTTATAACTATGTGGGCCACATCCAAGAGAATACTTGGATGGTTAGATTTTGTTTAAACCAATAATTTGAAATGTATAGAGCATCATCTACTCAAAAGAAAGGGAAAACTAATAAAGAAATTCAAGGACACATATGGAAAAAATCTAAAAACTCGAAGGAAAGGGAATACTAATAAAGAAAAAAATCAAAGGAAAGGGAATACTAATAGAGAGAGTCAAAGAGGGGATGGAGAGACATATGCATATTTATCCTATAATCAATTAATTATTAGTGCATTGAGATAATCAAGATGAAATTTTCATTTTAGAAGAAGGGATCGTCGCCATTATAATTAGAGCCTAGACGCCACGAAATAATTACCATGTCAATATTGTCTGATCAAAACACCCTCGACATTGACACCATCGAAATCGACATTGACATCCACATCCACATTATTCGTCCGATCATTGTTTTTCTAATCATTTTGATAACTACTATTCTCCAAAGAACTTTCATGATCATGGGCAGTTGGATCAGGAATAACCTGACACTATTCTTCATCTTCTCCATTTTTTTTCTTCGTATTCTATCGACACCTCAATTTTCCATCAGTTTTGTTATGGAATTTAGTGATATAATTGAGGAGTGACGAAGTAGGTTCTTGAAGAAATATTGTTTTGCAGAGTTGTATAGGGTAGGTTCTAGAAAAATATTGTTTTGCAAAGATTTTTGATGTTTCATAATACAAATTTGATAATTATATACCATGATTTAAGATGAAGAATATTGCTTTGCAGGGTTCTTCCATATTTCATAATACAAATTTGATCATTATATATCATGAGATAAGATGGATGGATGCCATGGTGTTAAGATGGATATATACTATCTTAATTAAAATGTTGGATATTTTTTTCAAGGCACTTGGTTTGTTTATCATGCAATAAAATTTAATAATTGTTCTCACTCTCATAAATCAGTAAGAGTAGCTATAGTGTAGCTTTTTTTATTTTTAAACTAGATATTGAATACTGGTGTACAAGACTTTTTTATTTAAAAAATTATTTAATAAATATTTATATACATGTACTTAAGCATTAAACTAACTCAAGTTTTACTTATGATTTTCAAATAATTTAAATACATTATAAATTATAAAGTATTGAAGTTAAAGTCTTTGATCTACATGCAGACTAAACCGACTCAAGTTTTACTTATGATTTCCAAATAATTTAAATACATTATAAATTATAAAGTATTGAATTCAAAGCCTTTGATCTACATGCAGACTGCTTTGAGCTGGATGAATTTAAAGTGCATTAAACTGACTCAAGTTTTACTTATGATTTCCAAAATATTACACTGACCAAATAATTTAAATACATTATAAACTATAAATGAGTACTGAAGTTAAAGCCTTTGACCTACATGCAGACTAAACTTACTCAAGTTTTACTTATGATTTCTAAATAATTTAAATACATTATAAATTATAAAGTATTGAAGTTAAAGCCTTTGATTTACATGCATACTGCTTTGACCTGCATGAAGTTAAAGTACATTAAACCGACTCAAGTTTTACTTATGATTTCCAAATTATTACACCGACCAAATAATTTAAATACATTATAAATTATAAATAACTGAAGTTAAAGCCTTTGATCTACATGCAGACTGCTCTGATCCACATGAAGTTAAAGTACTCTTACATGGTACATTATTGAATTTTTTTTAGATTAATCAATATTTTAATTAAAAATATATAACTTGGGTGGGGTTGGGTTTAATGAAAGTAATATTTTTAGTAGTGTTTATTAAATTAAATTAAATATCAAGATTAAGATTTAATAATTTTGGCATATGTTATTCTTTGTTAGTCATTAAATAACTTGATTAATATCTATAATTGAATTAATTTTGTCTAAAATCTTGCTAGAAATTGTTGAATTTGCATATTTGAATGGTTAAATATTATAATCCAAGTGTCCCAAGTTTTTTTTAATACTCTGAATCAATTTATACATTAATAAATGCAATTTATACATTATACCTTGTACTGTAGGATTCAATGAAGCTACTACAACAAATATCATTGTGATTGGCCAACACCACCTAAATAGTAACTAGTTGGAAAATCAATCAGTCACAATTTACAGTTTACTGCAGGAGGTAATCTATTAGTCACAATTTACAATTTACTATAGGAGGTAATCAATCAATCAAAATTTATTGCAGAAGGTATTAAGCATGATAACTATTTACCTGCAGGAGTTTGGAAAACCAACCAACCAGTGATTTGTTTGCTCAAAATACTTAAAATATTTAATACATTAATAAAGAAAGTCAAAGAGTTATAAATAAAGTCAAAGAGGGGGACAAAGAGTTATATGCGTGTCTAGTCTCTAATGAATGGATATAACCAAAAATGTATTTTTCAATTTAGGATAAGGTATAAGGGATATGCATAAAGGTTGATATCTAATGTTCAAATGCCATGTAATAAGTGATATGAATAAGTTTGATATAACTAATTTTATTTTTCAATTTAACATATGTATAAAGATTGATGTGTGAAGTAATGTAATAAATGATATTTGTAAGCTTGATATAACAAAAATGTTTTATTTGGATAAGGTATAATGGATATGCATAAATTTTTATGTCTAATGAAATGTAATAAGTGATATGAGCTAGTTTGATACACCATGTATAAAATTATATAGATAGTGTTGTCATTCTTATACACTTTTATAAATGTGGAAAAGTCTCAATTCACTAGGTGTGTCTTTGGAGACACAATTCCTAAGTCCAAACCCACTTGTCACCTTGATTTGGACTTCTTCCGTCTAGGCTTACTCATAGGGAAGCCAAGAGGGGTAGACACTAGTTACTATGTGAGTTATTAGGTTAAATCTAGGAGTTAATTTTAGTTTGTTAAAGGTAAGGGGGAAACTACCCTATATGAGAGGCAACAATGCAATGCAAACCTTTAATGAGAAGCAACCCTTTCCCTAAGTCAACTATGACTAGTGCCTAAGGTTGGGCAATGGGGTTAATTAAGTTACAAAAATGATCTAAATACAAAGCAAGGAATAACTTTACAAATTAGATGATATACAAAAGAATTATAACAACTATCAATAATTGAAGAAGAGTTAGATGTTACAACAATATACAAGATACAATTACTTACAAATGAAAAGAGATAAGCACTAGTTATATATATTACAATGGTGAAGCAATTATTGAACTAACTCTTAATGGATTTTGCAGATAAGAAAATGAAATAGCTCAAAGATGCATTCACCACACTTACACAACTTGCAACCCAAACTTTAAGGCCCCAAAGGAACGTGCACAACTTCAAGGAGGCCACTGTAGCACAAGTGCGCAACTGTAAGGGAGACAAAACATGGAAATAAATCCACCAATGGGCACTAGTGTGCAACTTTAAAAGAGGAACCAACTTGAAAACAAAGCCTCCAGGGGCACTAGTGTGCAACCTCAAAGAGGAATATTCAACCACAACAATGCTCAATTAAAATGCTTGAAGTAAAATTTGCAAAAATTAAAAGAGCATAAACAACTTATATTAGATTATGAAATTAAGGTTTAGACTGTTGTGAGTAGAATTTAGAGTTGAAATTAGTGAGGTGAAGTTGCAATCCTACACTAGGTGACTTCCCCAATATTCCTATTTCTTTGGCCAAAAGGATTTTTGGGTTCTCAATAACCAAGGAAAACAAGGCCTTACCCTAGCTCCACAGGTCAACATAGAAAACTTGGGCACTCAACAAGGGAGACATCTAGTGTCCTGAGATCATCCTTGATCTAGAACCCCAAGTAGACTCCAGAAGCCCCTTTTTTGGTGGCGAAAGTTGTATAAGTAATGGGTGATATAATTAAGCTAGGTAAATTAACCCCCCTAGAGCGACATGTAAATTGATTTAGCAATTAAAAGTTACTTGTGTTAAAAACTTGAGTAAATGAAATAACAAATGCTTAACGAAAAATGTACAAGAAATAAGATATGTTTCCAAGGGCTTAAACAAGATTGCAAATAAAGGAAATGCTTCTAACTATTGAGATATACACATGAAATTGAAAGGGAAAACTAGAAGCATAAACCATAAACAATTTAACTAGCCTTACGATGATGCATGGGTGGCTAAGCCAATCATCTTTGCAGGGTGTAGGCGAACAAATAAAGAAATTGAAATAACTTGAAAGGAAACTACTCTACTTGCAACCTCAACAAAGGAACAAGATGGACACGCCTATCGATTTTGTGCCCACGTGGGTGAAATGAAAAGCATAAATGAAATAACTGAACTTGGAAAATGAACAAGTAAACTATATCCACACAACCTTGCCTTAAGGACAAGTGGGGAAAACTCGAAATGAAAAAAACAAATGTTGAAAATAAACTATTGACTAACCTTACGATTTTGCATGGGTGGCTAGGCCAATCTACTATGCAAGGTGTAGGCACAAGTAAATAAAACAAATGAAGAAATTTTATCTTAGAGAGAAGTTCAAGCACAAGAGACTCTCTTTGGGCTTGCTTACAATGAAAGAAGAAGAAGGAAGAGTTGGGTAAATAGTACCCCAACTTGGGAGGTCTTTATTTTATGTTTTAGGGCCCCAAATGGGTTTTACCTCCTCCTTTTTGGTTCAGATATGTAAAAAACGAACAAGCAAAGTTTGTTAGAAAATCTACAAAAAAGATCAAAATCTTCAAATATTTTATGTTAATTAAAACAAACAAATTCTCTATAAAAATCAGCAAGTAATATATGTTGAAATGAACTATTCAAATATGTTATAATGCCCAAAATAACTATTGAAATGTACATAAAATAGAACATAAATATTTAGAGGTTGTAAGTGAGTAGGGGGATAAATTCTCAGATCTTAAATCTATCCAAAAAACCCTCGGGCAACCCACAAATCTTGTGAGACAAAGCTATAGAAAAAAAGAGGATGTGAGTAAATATAAATGATAAAACAAAATACTTTGCATTATCCAAATAAATTCCCACTAGATCTATAATAAGACTATCATAGATCTATCCAAGCAAACTACTTTGCTTGGAGTTCCTACTCTAGATCTATAACCAAAGCATAAGCAAGAAAATAAAATCAGAAAAAGATCACCTCAATAGTAGAAAGATGGCACCAAGAAGACTCTCAACACCATGGATCCTCTAAATATTTATTTATTCAATACCCAAAGGTTGTTGCAAATACTTGCAACAAGATTTACACAAGAGACAGAGAAAATGGGAGAAAGAGAAAAGATTGGGAGAGGATAGATTTTGGCATAGTAAAAATACACCAAGAATAGATGTGAGATTAGAGAGGGGAGGATTTGTTTTATACTTGAGAGCCAAGCGTGACCCCTATTGGATGAGCTCCAAGTGTGAGTCACCCAAAAGAACTCACCATCTCAAGGAGGGCACACTTTTAGGGTTTTAGTCATCTAGGGTTTGTGAGGGTTGAGTGAGGGGGAGGTGAAACACCCTTTTGACATAGTCCAACAAAAAATTAGACTAATGGGGGCACGCTTAGGGAGAATTATTTTTTCTTCATTTGATTTTTCATTTGGCATGACTTTCTCACCAAGGGGGTGCAACTTCCCTACGAGGTTGAGTTAAATGAAGTGATGGCTAGGTGAGGGGGTGAAATTAAGCTAGGAAAGGTGTTTCAATAACTTATGAAATGGGTTAGGAACCATATCCCACTCTTTAGGTAACCTTTTTTCTCATTTTTACAAAAAATTGACATTTTGACTTTGTCAATTAAGCAATTAAATTGTTGACTCAAGACTGACTTGGACTCCTCATGGACAACGACCGAGCAGAACCTGCCCAATTGAGATGAAAATTGGTCCAAGGGTGTAGGGGGTATCATTCCATTTCTTTTGAGTACTCATACCCCTATCAAAAATCCCAAGAACCTACTTTTTACATTTTTACATAAAAAATAATTAAAATTAGCATTAATTGAGTAATGTTAAAAAATTAAAAAAACTACTTACACTTGACATAATTTTACAAGACTCTAGGAGATGTCTATAATGGTAATTTAAAATATTCCTATACCCTAGTCATCCACCGGGCTCGATCATTAGAATTCCTTTCACGAATTTGGAGGATTATTGTGGGAGTGAAAAACTAAAGGGTAATTAAAAAGGTTAGTTAGGCCAAATTAGTTACCTGAGGAAAAAAAAAAAAACTCAATGAAAGGACTTCCCTAATGATAAGTTCCTAGTAAACTAACATACAATATTATCCATGTAGACCCATTTCATTATTATCCCACACAGGGGAGCGGAAATTTCAGTTACAAAAAGAAGTGTTGAGGCCAAAATTGTCTTGTAGAACTAGAAAGTCTACAACTTGGTTGCACAATCAAGTACATATATTCATGGCACATGGAGTTGAACCCCTAGTTGAAATAGGTGGTCAACTTTTGGCTCCACATTGGGACATTTGTTTGACCTTTCTTTGCAAAGGAGAGCATACAAGAACTTCAAAATTTACATAACAAAGTGCTCACCAATACCCAACATAAATACATGTATAAAACAATAACATGAATAAATGAAATGCTATAAACAATAATCACATAAATGAAATTACTATATACAACACTTACATAAATGAAACTATGATACAATGAATAACATAAGTAACATAATTACAAAATGAAATAATACAAAATTGAAAGAAAGGAGAAGGGTTAGAGATACGTTGCAAAGGGTGTCCCGTTGAATACCAACATTCCCATCATCTGAAGAATAGTTTGAGATGTTTCCAATTCCTAGGAAGGTTAATGGGATCACCATCCAAATGGTTGAGATGGAAATAATTATGACCTGCTACTTCCCAGATCACATATGTACCCAACCAAAAACTGTCAAACTTGCAATGTCTTCCTGGTTTCTCTCTATCTTTATCCCATAACAAAATTGTATCCCTAGCTATTAAGTCCCTTTGTCTTGCTAACTTACCAAAATCTTTCTTAACCTTAATTTGATTTCTGCAATTCTAATCATAATCCCTTCTTCAGTTTTTATCTAGCTCTATAACCTGATTGACCTTGTTTAGAACTGCATCCTCTTCTGTAGAAAAATTATGAACCAAACCATAAGTTGGAAGTCTAATGTGTACTTGCAACCTAGCCTCCAAACCATACACTAACTCAAAATGAATTTTCCCCGTTTCTTCTTTTTTAGTAATTCTGTCAGTCCATAATGCATGTTTAATTTTACTATCCCAAGACCTTTTGTTTTCTCCAACAATTTTCTTAACTATGGTCATTAAGTTTTTATTACTTGACTCAGCTTGACAATTTCCTTGGGGATAGTAATATGATGCATGTGACAATATGATCCCATATTTAAAACAAAATGAAGACATTTTTATTGAACATAAAGCCTTAGCATTATTTGTCACTATTTTTGAACGCACCCCAAATCTAGCTATAATCTTATCTTCAAGGAAATCCACAAAAACCTTTTCAGTTGTTGACTTTATGGGAATGGATTCAACCCATTTGGTGAAGTAATATGTGGCTGTTATAACCCATGAATATCCATTACTTGAATTATCTTTGAAATTTCCAATGAAATCCAAACCCCACTGCTGAAAAGGTTCCTTAACCACTACTACTGGATGTAAGGGGAGGGCATCTAACTTTTGATTTCCTGTGAAAAGATGACAAGGCTCACATTTTCTTACAAACTGATGCACATATGAAAATATTTTGGGCCAATAATATCCTTCTCTAAGGATTTTGTGTTGTAGTTTTAGCTGCAAAGTGTCCACCACAAAATCGAGCATAGAATTCATCCACTAGTTTCTTAGATTCAACTTCGTCCACACATCTAAGGATAATTCCATCAGGATTTATCCATCCTAACCCATCTCTAGTGAGGACATACTTAGAATATTTTAACCTCAAAGCCCTTTTCTTGTGACCCACTAGATGACTTGGACATGTGAGATTCTTAATATAGAATATAATATATGCATACCACTCAACATGTTCAAGATTCAATAAATTAGGGGAAAACTCTTGATTATTGTTATGACAAATCATACCCAAAGCCCTTTCATTTCCTTTATTTAAAATTTTGGCTAAACCTTGTCCCTTAACTAATTTGGTGGGTTTGATTTCCAAATCATATTCCTAGATTTTAGCAATCCATCTACCCCTTGAGTCTAATCCTTCTGACTAAGATAACACATCTTTAATTGTTGAATTAGGAAAATAACCAATTACCTTGGAATATCCAATGAAGACTCTAAAATGTTTAAGTGACTTCACCAAGGAATACACTTGTTTTTCGATCATGGGATAATTTAGTTCTGCATTTTGCAAGGCCCTACTCATATATGCAATGGGTTTATCATGGCCTTGATAATTTTTTTGAAGCAATACACCAACAATAGTATCTTCAGAGGTAAAAGAGAAAATCTGAAAGTCCTTAGAAAATATGGACTTATGAGAACAGGAGCTCCATATATGGAATTTTTAATATCCTGGAATTATTTCTTACTTTCATCATTCCATTCAAACTTAACATCCTTCTTAAGCAAGTTTTTTATAGGTTTCACAATTTCTTCATAATTAGGAATGAACCTATGGACAAAATTGGTTTGGCCTAAGAAGGATTGGAGAGATTTCTTAAAAATAGGAAAGGGCACCTTTCCAATTGCCTCAACTATTTCTGGGTCTAAGTTGACCCCATATTTTGAAATTATATGGCCCAAGAGTTTACCTTTTGTCACCCCAAAAAATGACTTAGCAGGATTCAAGGAAATTCCAAACTCTCTACACATTTCAAAAACCTATTTAATATGAGCAATATGAATCTTCCCATCCTTAGAAAATACTGTCAAATCATCTTGATATATTTCAATAATTTTTCCAATTAACCCCCTAAAGGAATAATACATAGCTCTTTCAAAAGTAACTCGAGCATTAGATAAACTAAAAGGGATTCTCAAATATTCAAAGGTACCCCATTGTAACATACTGGTTCTAACCCTTATAAACTATAATGTATTATGTAAATATGACTTAGGATGGTGAGCCAATAAAGTTGAAAAGGGGACAGAGTGCCTAGGAAATGTAACACTTCCTATACATTAATAAAATACACCACTGGCTGCAAGACTGACAAGGACAAAAGAGATAGGGGGCTACGATTCCACGAAAGAGGGGGCTTGAGGGGATAAGTCTTGTTATTATTATTTTATTTACCCATAATTGATTTTATGAAGAAGAGGGGGTTACATGAGATTCTTGGGAGGGAGTCCATGTGGCTCTTGTCTTCATGTAATTATTTAAACATCCCCTGGGGGCTATTTTGGGGTCATTCTTCCCTTGGTTCGTCCTCTTCTCACTGGTTCACTCGTTCTTCTTCCCCTTCACTCACTACTTCTAGTTCGTGTGCTCTTGGGATGAGCATGGAAATGAATGGGAGCAGTAGGAGAGCCATCGTTGAATGGCTATAATGATTTATTGATCATTCCAAGAGGATATGGATGCCTTTGTGCATGAACTTGATGACAGTTCGGATGGAACTATCCACAACTGAGAGTCCTTGGAATTTCCAGTAGGGAGATTTCCTTACCAGTAGCACTAGAGCCCTAGAGAGAAATGGAACAGCCTCAAGGAATACATGGAAGAGAAAGGTATTCATTTCTTGGTGTTGTGAAGGCTAATGGGGGAAAGAGAGTTGGAAATTAGGATTGTTGTGAGGTTGGGAAAATTGAGAGCTAATTAGCCAACTACTGTGTATTTAGGCGTGGTCTGGGACCCGTCCTTGTGGATTCATAGACCTGGCTCGGGGGTGACCTGTTGTTGAGAGTAAATGAACAACAACATCTATGGTTGGGAGGAACATCCTTGGTCTACAGCCAGTTGGTGAACATTTACTTGCAAAGATAAGTGCTCTATGTGTTTTCTATTTAGTGTATTCTATTGTGTATTTTAATTATCATTTAACTAAATCTTAGATTATGAATGCTTGTTGGATATTGTTGTGCATGTCGTTAAATATTTTATCTTATGCATCCTTATTAATGAAAGAATGTACTGATAAGAGTACAAAGTCCAAGGGTGGGCTTGAAGGTAGCATACCCCAGATTGTGGGTAGTTGGGTATGTTATAGATTGGTATCATAGCTTTTGTTTGAAACAAATGATCGATATGGGTCAGGTCTATTGGTCAGAGTCTCGTGGTTGAGATCAAATTTTGACTGTCAAGTTGAAAATATCAGAAGGAATGGTATTGCAGAATCTACGCAGGAGTTATATAGTTAGAGATCAGTTGTAATGGGTTCAAAGTATTGTGAACCTCCCCCTTCTAATTCGAGAACGATCGCCACTATAAGATCAGGAGAGATCTAGGATCATTAGATCAGAGGACAAGTGAACATGGGTCGTCTGATGTAAATGAAGCAAGGGTTAAGGTAACAACCGTCGGATCCCATGGGAGAGAGATATCAACAGATAGGAGGCATTGCAGGGAACCAAGTTGCACAGGATATAATTTCCTAAGGTTGTCCTGCAATCCAAAGCACGGTTTCACCAAGGGCTACGTGTTAACATCAAGAGAATTGTGGGGCGAGAAGTGGGTTACTCCAAACCACCTATGCGTGCCCCCGCAAATTGAAAGGCATGCAGTGATGTGACATGTTGGTAATCGAGTGGAGAACCTCCGAAGAGAAGAAGTAGCCAGGGACCATCAATTTGTAGGAGGACACGCGTCAACCGATTGTGTGCTTCGGGTGAAAGCACTCCGAGAAAAGGCGAGAAACAAGAAGTTGAGAATTCAGATTTTCAAACCCTGGAGATCCGAAGTGAATTGCAGTCATCTGATCTAGAAGGACACGTGGAAGAAATCCACACACTTTGAGGAAAAGTGAAGGCTGAGAGTTAAGTTATTTGAAGTACGAAGACCCAAATAAATCGTAGTCGTTGATCTATGGGAAACATGCGTCAGTAGATCACAAGCTTAGGATAAAAACATTTCAGAAAAAAGTTGAAGTTTGAGTTTTCCGAAGTCCAAAGGCTCAAAGAAATTGCAGTTGTTGATCCTTACAGTAGTAACTTCTGAAGTCCCAAAGTCTAGGGTTAATATGGGTCGTCTGATAAGGGAGACACATGGAAATAGATTGCTTAGTTCGGGAAATTGAAGTTCAGGAGAATTGAAAGTGTGGTAGTGTGGAAAGGCCCGAAGCTAGAAGAGCCAAAGTGGTGGGGCACGATGATGTCACCAGGAGGTGATGTGGACCCCAAAAGTTTCGAACTGACGTGGCTTGCGGATGTCACTGGGGATGACATGGACACATGGGATGTGCACCACGTGTCAATAATATTTGAGCATACAGATGATTGAAATGTCAGATAAGACGTGACATGTGTCACTCACTTGATTGAACCACTTGTCCGCTTACAGTATTTCGTTATGTGGCGATGGATCATAGACTTCGAAGAAATTACTCCAAGATTTCTTAGTTGAGAGTTGAAACTCCCAAAGCCCAGAGATTCAAAGACCCGAAGTAAATGTCAACTATCGGATCATCTAAAGTAGACTTGAACCGTCAGATTAGAAGAACAGGTGACGTGAAGCTATGGATTTCGGGTAAGGACCCGAAGTAAATGTCGACTGTCGGATCGTTCGAAGTAGACCTGAACCATCAGATTAGGAGAATAGGTGGTGTGAAGTTGTGGATTCTACGTAAGGACCCGAAGTAAACGTCGATCATCGGATCGTCCGAAATAATTCCCCACCGTCTGATTCAAAAGGATGCGTGGAAGAATCTCGTGTATCTTGAGGGAAGTAAAGTGTTATATTTGAGAATTTTGAAGTCTGAAATTCCGAAACGACCACAACTATCGATCTAGGAGAGGTAAATCTGAACTATTGGTTCCCAAGAGGTAGATCTCAGTTGTTCATTTATAAGCGTCGTTAAGAACGCAAGTTAAACGGTCACCTCACATTGCAGGGACGGGAGGTTCTTGGGCTGCAATCGAGACCACAATTTTGGCAAAAGGAAACGTGGTGGCTCAAGGTGAATTGCAGGGAGAAAATTAATTTGGTTCCAAACCACCTTTGAGCATGGCCGCAATCGCGCATCTGCGTGAGGTCACTGCCTAAGGTCACATCTAAGGAGGGGCTAAGAGAAAAAGGAGCTAGCACCAACTCAGATATTTTTCACAAGGGCTAAGGAGAAGGTGACGGGGGCCATTGGACCTGTGCTAGAAATTCAAAAGGGCCTATGTTTAGATACATAATGAAACCATCAAGGTTTCAGAGAGACAATTCAGCTCGGGATTGAATACCCTTGACCAGGAGGTCACATAGCCTTAGGAGAAGGGGGTGTGCATTAAGAAAAAAATGGAAAAGAAGAGGAAACACTCAAATCAATAAGCCCATGGTTTTGCACATCTGGTCATATGTAAATGGTTTGAAGGAAGCACCTCATAAAGATTTGTTTTGATAGAGAGTTAACAATAGAATAATACAGGGAATTGATAAAGGGTCAAAATATGATTTTTTTGTGAACTGAGAACACAACCAAAGCATGAGTACGATATAATGATTCGATCCATGTATGTGATCAAATCATGAATACAAAAGAACCGACACACAATCATGATTAAAAAAGAGTTAATTCATATAAAAAGGAAAAATGATATTAATTAAAGAATAATATTATCATTTAAATGAAAAGGTACCTGTAAATTTAATTGACAATTTTTGTATGATATGTATAGCTCTAACAAGATGGATGCTTGCAGGTTTATCAGGATTATAGTTATAACTAGATCAATTCAAGAATAGGATCAGATGTTAGGGTCATGGAGGCATGACTTTTCTTACAAAAGTTGGATGAGGTACTACAAAAGAAAGAATCCTCACATGGGACATGGAGCTAGCAGGTGAATAACGTTATTAATGGGCATACAAAGGAAAATTACGGCTCCATAGCCTTAAAGGTAGAGATATGTGAACAGTTGCAAGATTGATATGGAAGGAAACAAAGAGCTTAAGAGGTGGTGTGTGAATAATCTCTATGTGTCAAGCATAGGAGTTCTAGGGAAGGATTTTTTAGATATAACTTATCTACTGTCTAAAAGGTTAAATCATAGTTCACAATGGAAGCAAGATGCCAATGTAGAGGAATCAGAATGCTCTCTCACTTCAAAAGTGGCACTAAATGAAAATAAGTTTCCATTGGGGAATGGTACTAAGAGGGAAAGAATGGCCAAGTGGAACGTCACTGGAAAAGTGTTAAGACCCAAGGAACCATAGTGCATATGAGAAGAATAGGAGCACGCAAGGAATCAAGGATATAAACGAATTCAAGGAAAACCAGCTACAACAGAAATAGATAAATAAATAAGTGAATCGAAACAGAAATGCACTAGAGTGCATGAAGAATACAATGAAGTTAAATTGCATATGCATTATTAGGCATGTTGACAGTAAATGCTTGGTGCATATAGATGTGTAATTTTCCATATGTACATTCTTGGATATGAATATAACATGTTGGTGAACTTATAATAGTTTGTTATTATGAAATAATGTTTGAGTATGACTAAGGATGGATTATGTATTCAGGAAAAATGATACAGCAGGGTTAAATATGTGGTTGTTGTTGTTGCTTATAATTTCCATCGAGGTGAAGACCCATGAGGATGGCAGGAATGGTGATCAAAATGATGAAGAGGGAAGTCTACGAGCTTCTAAAAATATCAGTTGGTCAGACAACAACAACTAGGTTGGTAACAACCAGACAAGTATGCATTTAGTTTCCGCTGATGCATAGATGTTGAAGGGCATCGAGCTAAGGATTCCCTCAGTTAATTTTTAGTATTTAAATTGATATGTAATGGACGAAGGCCCAGAGTGTGTAAGTGTTGTTGATGCTAGAATTCACTTGATAAAATTTCAGTTGCATATTATGTTATGATTGGTTATGAGATCATAACCAGGTAATTTAGGAGACATACTCCTTATATAACAATGAATATCCACAGAGCTAGTCATGCATGAGACCATAATATGGTTGGACATGGAAGGGCTATAGTGCTATGTTAGTGCTTGATAGTATCTAATGTATATATGATGGAAGGAATGGTGATCAAAATGATGAAGGGGGAAGTCTGTGAGCTTCTACAAATATCAGTTGGTCATACAACAACAAGCAGGTTGCTAACAAGTAGGTAGGTATGCATTTAGTTTCCATTGATGCATACATGTTGAAGGGGATCGAGGTAAGGATTCCCTCAGTTAATTTTCAGTATTTAAATTGATATGTAATGGCTGAAGGCCCAAAGTGTGTAAGTGTTGTTGATGATAGAATTCACTTAGATAGAATGTCATTTGCATATTATGTTATGATTGGTTATGGGATCATAACCAGGTAATTCTGGAGACACACTCCTTATATAACAATGAATATCCATAGATATAGTCATGTGTGAGACCATAATATGGTTGGATATGGAAGTGCTATAGTGCTATGTGAGTACTTGATAGTATCTACTATATCTCTAATGTTTGGATTGCAACCTCTTCGCCAACACTGAAGAACACTTAAGGATTATATTCTTGGTGTTGTGTTTGGGTGGAAAAGGAAGGCAACCAAATAGTTAGGCAAGTAGTAGGAAGTGTGCAGATGATGTGTTGAATCGTTGGCCATAAATTCCAACTCATCATGGTGGAATACATGACATAGTTATGTGGTATTATGTAGTCAATGCATGGATGCATTGTGTAGATGTGACCATGGGTATTGGTGCATTGATTGTTATCTTATTAATTGTTGCATTATGAAAATTCCGCATGACTGATAATACATGTATATGAAATTATGGTTTCATTCCAATTGATAGTTGGATTAATAGAAATAATTGAATTATAGTTGTAAACAATTCTGAGAGCACTTTGTGATTTTTTTTTGAATCATTGCCATGAAAATATATATCTTGTACATGAGATATTCATAATTTGTTCGGCTTAGGAATGTTGAAATTATAGGAGGAAAGGGGTCTTGGATATGGCATTGTTGTAAGCCCATAAATAAGACCAATGCCTATTGCTGCAAGAGACAAATTGTTATGAGAAGAAGCTCATGTCTAGAAGTTTTATTTTTCCTATATAAAACAGTTTTGGGAATTATGATTTGATAATTACTTACAAATTGTTTTGACCGAATGTAAATTGAGGAAATTACAAGTAGAATGGTCTTGGATATGGAAGGGATGTAAGCCCATAAGGAAGATTGATATCTAGAGCTATAGAGCCAACCATTATGAACAGAAAGATCATGTTTGGAAAATTTTATTTTCCTGTATAAAACAGGTTTGATATTTATGTTTGAAATGGTTATAATGATATCTCCTTATGACTGTATGTGTATAATACATATGGGATGTTGGATATTCAAGATGGAAAGCATGGAAAAGGATATTTTCATGACATGAGAACCCTGTGTCCCTAGAAAACTTCTTGTGTAAGAGAACCTTGGTCAGGAAAGATGGATCACCTGAGGGACTGCATAGCAGAAAAGGGGATTCCTGAGCCTAGGCTTGGAATGTGACTGACCACAAGGAAGATGAGACTTTGATAGATCTTGATTGGGGTCATGCACACAATGGGTATGTCAAGGAAAACAATGAGCCAAGTTAACATGACAACCCTATGAATAGATAATTATCGTATTGGATTATGAAAATTTACTCTTACAATATGTGAAAGAATGAGAATTTTATGCACAAATTTTGAACTGACATGCTCGCTAATTTGAAATATTGTAGGAAAATGATGAATGTTGAAGATATAGAAAAGTACCAGACTATGAGAGAAAATAAGGTGATGTTGGAGCAACTAAATGACAAAGGCATGGAAGGAATAAAGTCGAATGGACTTGTTGAGTACTCAACACAGCCTAAAAAGTCAGTGACCATTTACTTTTTGGTGTACCACTCGATCTTTGGCTTGGACTATTATCACTTCAGTATGAAACTGATGCCTTCACTTATCTCATATGTTTGATGATTGAATTGATTAAATTTTTCTTGTTTACAACAAAGAACCTTCTTAACTCTGAAAGAGACTTAATTACTACTCAAGGAATCGACAACCCAGAATTTTCCCCGACTCACTTGAGAAATTCGGCATCGGTGAAAGTGAAAGGTGGCACAAATCATTTGGGAAGTCAAAGAATTTGAGCGTCGACCCTCATCGGCATTGGTCGATGAAAGCATTTCTTTCCCATGAATAATTCTCGAGAAGGATGCTACTGAAGGCCGATCCATTCGGTTTTGGCAGAAAGATGTAATAGTCAGCGCTGCACAAATAGATGATGACTTCGCTGACCGCCGACTCTCGAAACATTTCCGAAGATGAAATCTTATGAAGATGATAACCCGCTGGTAAACTGCAAAACCTGAACTTTCTCTCGATCACCAATCCTCGATATCATTGACGTCGGAATTTTTACCAGAAGAATAGTATTGGGAATACACATGGATAATAGCCGACACCCGATCCATTCGTCAGATGATGTGACGTGACGAGACGTGTTAACCCCTTAATGTGTTAGGTATGTTAGATGTATTGTTTTTAGTTAATTTGTGTATCGCACATTAGTTACTGACTCGTGCATGAATAAAAAAGAACTGTTAAACTCGCTTACAATGCACCCTCCTCCATGCCTCCGCCGTCAACTAGTTAAGATTTATCTGCAAAAATCCGATAGTACTTTATTTTGAATTTGCATTCATTACTCGTATTAACTGATCGATATGAATGGTAGTCCCTCTCCAGTTATATCCTTTTTGAGTCATTGTGTATTATCCTACTATTCGTAGCAAGAAATTCAGGGCAAGCAAAAGAGAGGAGCTAACAGTCTGGAAGAAGTGCCCAAAGTTCAGTGAGTATTAAACAGTTATCCTAGCAAGCATTACAGGTATGTGTACACAAGTGGTGTTTTACGCTCCTTTTTTATATATTATCACCAACATTGTTCTATATACTTGTTTAAAGGGAGGTTTTTAATTGCAGGAACAATGCCTCCAAAGAATCCCTCCACTAAGAAATCGCCAAGAGCACCGAAAATATAAGAACCAGAAGTAGGAGAAGGCTCCTCCCCAACAGTTGCAAGACAATTAGAATTCACTGCCAAGACAGTAATAGTTATTAAGACAATCACCAAGCAATCCTTTTTTCAACCCCCGACTTCCAGAGATACAGAGGAAAATATTGGAGCCAAAACAACATTTCCTCACTAGGAAGAAGTGTTCAATAAAATAAAGAAGGAATAACCCCTCGATTTTACCCCGTACAATGACCCTGATATAAGGAAGCTCGACGACGAGTTCCTCCCAAATATGCATAGGGCCTATCTGCACATGGTGGTGAGTCGGTCTCTGGTTTTCCCTTGCATTGAGCTCCTGAAGTGGCTCATTGACCACACTGATGCACAAAAATGTTTGATTAAGGATGATAACAGTGAATGCATCGAGGTTTTCCTGCCATCAGAGGTTCAAAGTTACTAGAAGCTCAATGAGTCTAGAGAAAATTTGAGCATTGATTTCATTCTGAGTTTATATGCATCCCACGATACCAGCAAAATGATGGTGTCTTGGTGGCGGGAAGACAAAAAATTCATGAATCGGACTGTCGGTTCGTATCCAACGTCCAATCTTAGGGAACCATACATATACCTTATGGCTCTCCTTTGCATATTGCACGGAGAGAAAGACTGCTCCTGGTTTTCAGAGGCTTGGATGCCTTTGGCTTTCATAGTAGCCATTTCAAGTATCGGTTTCAATTGGGGTGCCATCATCTCCAAACAGCTGAGCACTTGCATAAAGAAAGCCCATGTGCTGAAGGAGGGAGAAGCTCCTACCTTCTATATGGCCTTGTATCTACTAAATGTCATATGTGCCCGGAACACTTTCTCTAGGATGAACCTACATTGGCACTCTTAGAAGCTCACGGTCCATGTACACTTCAACATCCTATGGGAAAATAGGTACAAGAAATCCTATGTTGTTATCTGTGATCAATTTATTGCATGCATTTACTTCATTCTCTTCAGGAAAGAATGCCCTAGATTTTCAGATAAAGCAAAGAAGGTTATAGAAAAAATTGGCCACTAGAATTTAGATGAACGATAAACCTACATCATGGTTTTCGGCACCACAGGGGCACCCCACTTATTACCCATTTATGTTCCCGACTGGCTAGTGTTAGGGGAAATTTGCTATCAAACCATCCTGCAAGGATACAATGAAAGTTTAGTAAAAGACAATAAGCGAGATTTCATACTATATGGGTTTTATATCTGTTTCTACATGGTCAAAGACACCATTCATGATAAACAACTTGGGCTAGGTCAATTGGAATTTCGGTTCCAAACTGTCTGATTTCACAAACATGATCGCAAGGGATTGGTCCTACAACATGCGTCACATGTATGATCATGTTGGCCCTATGCCCATGACCAGATCGAGGATGAAATTTTCATTGAGATCGCTCAAGACTGGAATGTGGTGGTGTCCAGGAAAGTTGATCCTTGAGGAACCAGGTTTAGATCTATGAGCTACGAAGAACATGCAACATTTTTGGAGCAGACAGTTCAAGAAATTAGCCGACACCCGGAATGAGAAGTTGCATATGAATTGGATGAAGGAATAAGTGATCTTGAAGAAGACATTGAAGCTACGAGAAATCATCAGGAATCCCTGGTACAAATCAGGGATCTCCTGGAATATCAAACTGCACAAGAGAGGGGTGCACTTTTATACCAACAAACCCAGTTGCTAATGAAGCGATGCAAGATGACCCATATCTTACCACAATACCTATGATTTCAACTACCGTCCAAAGCATCCCAATAGAATCCAATGATCCTATCTCCGAATTTCATGATAACAACAATGGTTTAGGCAACCCTGAATCCATAACATGGCCAATCAATCCTTAGGAAGGAGGGACAAATCAAGCAGAGATGGGCTGGGTGTCGATAGAAACATAAGCGCCTAATCCCTTGAGCAAACTTATACATATATATATAGTAATGGCAAAAGTCTGGAGCCCACTCATGGCACCCTAGTGCACATACAAGAGGAAAAAGGTCTCGAGAACATCCCTTCCCTTTAGCCTGAATTTCAATTTCAAGAGAAATAGGTCTCGCAAAAGTGAACAAAAGTCGAAGGTGGCCTCGACACAAAAGACTCTGATAAATCAGAAACTGAGGCGGATCCGAGTGATGAACCCAAGTCTTGGGAAACAAAGAAGGGATATCCGCAAAAGGAAATAGGCAGTGTTGTGGCTGACCAGCAAGTAAGCAATGAGTTTATACCCGACACCTATACTCTACCCAGTACTTAAACCCCTGATGAGAGACATGTAGAAGTCTGATCTACAGGACAAAGCAAGAAAGTTTGAGAGCCAACTTATGAACAAATATACACCACTGGAATCCTGGGAAACAACCTCACATGGGGTGATCAACAGATACCAGAGCCGGTAGATGAGGTATCCAACATCTATGCGATCTACTATGATCAAAAGAGAAAGGCCCTCGTTCAAAGGATGACAAAGAAGAGAAGGATCACCTTGGATCAATCCATCTTAGTTACTACAGAGGAGAACTTAATCAACATAGAAGACACTCGTGCGTCTGAACTGATTGGCCTGGGAAAATACCTCTTTGATGCTGCCCAAGATAGGGACAGGAGGGATGAAAAGGAATTAGGCTCCACCCTAAAGGATCTCTAACAATTGCGCCATCTCGCCAAGAACTATAAGAGCACTATGCAGGCTGTTGTGTATCTGAAAAGTGAGTTCAACGGAGTGTACGATGAGTTCAAGAAAGAAAGACATTTGTTGACCACGAATGTAGTCAAGTTCTAGGAAGACACTCTCATGGCACTCGTGACGTGCAATAAGATGGAGTGATGGCTTGAAAAAGAACAACAAGCGGTAGAGAGGCTCGAATATATTGGGGCAGTTCAGCAAGGTCAGGAAAAGGAAAGACAGGGCATTCGGCTGGTAGGAAAAAGTAGTCTCGATCGCATGAAGAAATATGCCGAGTATTGGGATAAAATGTCCTAGGACCCACATCGAAAAATCCAAGAGAAATGGGCCAAGTGCCAGAAACATTAACATAAAATTAAAAAAGTGATGAAGAATGTTGGTCTCCACGAGTTCGACACTCCATATGAATTTATCAACCTGAGTGACATGTTCAAGATACATGTCGAGCAAGACTCGCTATGGGCCGAAGAGTGTACAAAGGTCACCGATGCAAATCTAGGGCAAGTGCAACAATTCACGGAACACCCGATCAGAGCTCGAGCCATGCTGCAACAACTAAACTCCAGTTTGGTGAAGTACCGAGCGCATGCAGTGGATATCAGAGGAGTATATGTTGCCCCTATGGAACAACATAGGCTCCCATGGGCTCAAACTTGTGAAGATCTATTTATCAACAGCTGGTCTGAATATGAAAGAAGTCACCCCTTTCAAGAGAAATCTAGAGTGGACTGTAAAAGAAACTATTGAATGACCACGCCACATGGTGATTTTTGTTTGGCTCGAACTATATTTAGCTGTTAATTATAGTTAAAACTTTATATTATAAATAAAGACATCGACCAATGAACAAGGGTCAATGGTTGTTGTAAGAACTCTTTCTTTTTGGTTCTTGATAATTATTTTGAGACTGCTATGAATTGGGAAGCCCTTCTGGACCAAAGACAAGCTATTTTCATCAGATGTATGTGATTGGAGTTGGAGAAGAATTACTTCCTATCATATTCCATGAATGATGCAGTAAATGAGTAAGAGCAATTAATTTTGTTGTCAAGTTATCTGGTGCAATGTTTTGATGTTCTTTCCTTAATGATGAAGATAGATCATTGTGTTGTTATGGGATGAATGTTATGGTAGATGAATTATTTTTCTTACCGTGATGTTGATTACATATGTGTTTTCTTTATGTTAATTAGTTTCCCTCAGATAGTGATTGGATGCTCATTTGGTTAATGTATTAGTACTAGTCCCTTTGGCATAGGATCACTGTTTGCATGTTTGAGAAGTGGGTTATCACAAGCGAGGCCTCTTCCCAATAGTTAAAACTTTTGTCCTATTATTTCTCAAGTTGATTTATACTGGCTTGCATCTCTCATACCAGCCCCACCCAAGAGAAATACAAAAAAATAACTTTCCTAACTGAAGAGAGAGCCTTCACAAGAAAACAAAGCCCATCGATAAACTGGCCAGATCACAATATTTGGAGAACCATTCCATCTTAAATGCCGCAGAGTCTAATCAGGCCTCGATGGCGGGTTTGGTTCCTACTATTGAGTTAAGGGATTTAGGGCCCATCAACATAATTGGCACTAGAAGGAGGGCATGAAAATGAATGGCTGAATATATAAGTTATATATCATTTCAAACAACCTACAGATTCGTAATGGTCCACATGCATGGCTAGTCATCCAACAGACAACCCCAACTTTAAAACTTTAAAAGATATAATGTATTTTTGTTAAAACTTACATATATTCATAAAATAGAAAAATAATAAAACATAATTATAATTTTATTTTATTTATTTATTTTATAAGAACCAAAAATTAAATTGGAAATGCATACTATATTATATCAATATTATATGAGTAAAAACAAATAATAATAATGTATTTTTGTTAATTGAATTTATCTCTTAGATAGTTTGTATTAAAAAAGATAGGAATTTTATATCTAAATATCTCATTAAATTTAAATTAAATTTAAAGTTTTAAGATTTCATTATCCTTTTCACTTTAAAAAAAAAATTAAATTAACAAGTTGGATTTTTTTTTAATTCTATTTGATGGACAAATTACCTAGTCATGAACAATTTGCAGAAAATAAAATCACATTTCACAATTGAAGCAACTCTCTATTTATAAATCTTCAATAGTATTTGGTTAGATTTTTAGGAATAGTTTGTGTTTTGTATAAAATAATTTTTATGTATTTCAAAACTTCGTTTTCCCGAAGTAATATTTAAACTTATTTAAATGTTCAAATTGATAAAGTTTTTATATTAATTAAAAATTAAATTGTTAAATAATGAAATTCAAATAACAAAAGAAAGATTGCCACATAAATAAAGTCCTACTTACCTTACAACAACAAGAATATTTCAGTGATTTACAAAATAGACCATCAAACGTTTCTTAATAATTTATGTTAGAATTTAAAATTAAAAATATAATAATTTAGATAAAACATCTTATGAAATTTTACTTGATATTATC
>JZKD02S2144677.1:202785-218281 GCA_000966675.3 Picea glauca
TAATCTAAATGATAAGATACAAATTACCTATTACTAATATGAAGTTCGACAAATGGGACAATGTGTGCAACTGTTTTGAAATACAGTGAGAGTGAAATAGGTGGGAGCATGGTAGCCTGTGCAATAATTGTCATTGTTATTTTCATTGTCATTGGCCACACTCCATGCATCGTTGCCACTCCAACTTCCATTATTATACACAATTTGTTCAACAACTCCAAGAGAACCATTGATGAATCCTGCATTAGTCCATATGTTTGATATAAGAATCACCCTAACTCAAACTACCATAAGTAACTCATGATCCAATCCTTCCTCATTTGTTTCCATAGAATAGTTGCTTCTTTTTCTTGTAGCAACACTAGCTACAATGGAATAAGCTAGGTATCTCAAACAATGCTTATTATGTTTTTATACATAGTTGTTTGTCACAAAAAATGTATGGCCTTACCAAATGACTCTCTTTTAGAAGCAACCAAGGAAGTATTTGTATGATTCATAAGTAATTTCTAGTATTCTACAGTTGACATTGCATCTCTATCATTCATAAATAAATGATGGAAAGTATTTTGATCACACCTTTGTTTACCTTTCTGGAATACAATATTAAGGATCATAACTATCATGAATGATTTCCATAGATATTTTGCAAGACCTTAATATTCATATATATGTTATCCATGACATGGGAAGCTATCCCAAATAATGTACCAATATAATTAATCTCCCTCCAAAAGTAATTATAGAATTTTTTGGGAAATCTTGGTAAAGTCTTAAATCAATTTTTATTAATAGATTTCTTCCACTGAAATTCATTTCATCTACCAAGGTATATTTTACACTCTTCCTCTCTTATTGAAAGGTTATTAAACATGAGCCTTGTAAATCAATTATCTCTTTGATTGGTGTTTGGAGTGCATAATGAATTGTTGTTGTAGATACATTGAAAGTTACAACCCCTATAGGAACAAAAGAAGTGAGAGAATTTTATTAGGAATAGACTCACTTTCAATGGTATTTTTTATAGATCCAGTCAAATAAGACTTTGCTTTCATAAGGGAAACTTTCAAATACTAAACTGATATTTTTACTTATAATATAATGACATTAGTTTAGTATTGTCTTTATTGGTGTTTGTGGAATTATTAGTAATGAATTCACATCAATGTTCGTGTTTTTAAATTTAATTTTATTATTTTTATATAATTGAAGGATACATTTTTCCATTGTCCAAAGTTTAACATAAAAGGAGATTTTATATTTTCTACGTGTCCAAACATATTAATTTGAGATGATACTATGGATATTTCATTGCTAGTTTGGACAATGATTCAAATTATTTGTTTATCATTCTTATTTTTACTAAGTTTTTAGGTACAATTGATTGTTGTAATTTATTACCATAAATGAACTTCTTCCTCCAACAAAGTTGCAACACTACAACACGCAACAAAAATCATTTACTTATCATGAATGCATCAAAACCTTCACAACCTCTATTTGCTTCGCATTATAGCCACACCTGTATAGATAAAAGCATTCCTCTGCATTGGTGTTAAGGTGTCACTATGGGTTCCCTTCTCCATTCAATATGGGAATTTCATTTCACTCCATTTTTCATTATTGATTTATAAACTTCCTCACTAGAAATTATTGTTTCTCCACACCTTAAGTTTCTTGAGTAGTCACCAATCCAAGTTCATCAACTCTAAGAGGGATCATTTAACCACTATATTCATCGAGTGATGATTTTTTGAACTTCATCTTAGCACCGACAGAAGCATCAAAAAATATAAACAAAAAATTCTAGCAACAACTACTTGTAACTCAATTTCCTTCCCTGCAAAATCAAAGACTCATCCTCCACTACACACACACCATAGATAATAATTGTAGGGATGATATTGACCAATGAAATTCCCACCCCCTCGAAAGAGACAATAAATTTGACTTACTAAGAGGTAGACAAATTATTCACTTTCAATTTCCACTTCACTTCCAGATTCTTTCAATTATCGTTGATCAATCATTTGCATTTATGAAATTATCATTCCCTTCTCTTCTAGTCCCTTGATCCCTCCCCCAATTGAGTGTTTTAAGAATAACAGAGGACAAATATTATGGCACGAGAAAAGAAAGTTGTTAACCTATATCTACAAGTTGGTGTTTGAGCTGAAACATGGTAGACCTATAGGATTGAATCCAATGATTGAGAACATGACCAATATTTTTTATTTTCTCTACTTAAAATGGATAGAACTCATGCTTTCAATTCAACCATGCCACCTCTCTTATATTGAATATTTGAGAGGATAATACCTCACCCAACACATTGATAATTCATTTTGGATCTGTTTGTATCTCAATTTTTTATCCAATGTTACTTTCTTGTTAGAGCCAACACCTCAAATCTCATATCTCAATCACTAAAACAGTCTGTTGTCGCAAAATAAAAATTTCTCTACTTTGGTGATATTTATTATTATTATTAGGATTTATTATTAATAACGAATAAAGAACCATCCTAGTGTAGACCCCTCCCCTCTCTCTTCTAGGGATGTGCGACCTCCTAGTCTAGGATTGTTTTTACACACCTGAGTCAGATCGACTCTTCGGCTCCCTACTGAAACCCGACAAATGCTATCACAGGTCCTTCTTTTTCCAATGTACGGGTCCTCTTAACCCCACATGTCTCTTCTTGGCCCTCCAAAGAAAGTTGGCGGTGACACTCGTTCTTTGTGCCAGGCCCTTTTATCATGTGACCTCAGGTTGTCTCTCGGGGTTCTACCACAACACTTCTTCGGGCTTCGGGATTCATCTCTTCCCTCAAAAACCAACTCTTATGTTCCCAAACCCCAAATTAATGAACTTCAAATGGCACGAGGATCAACGGTCCTCGTCCCTCCTATAGATCGATAGCTACGATCTATTCATACTCTAGCCATTGGGAGTCTCTCGCTATCCTCCTCTGATATCTCCTAGAGTGCTACTCCTACGAATCGTGTATAATCACCATGAGCTTCCCTCCAAAGTAAGCTAGTGGTGTATAATCACCATTAAAAAATGCTTGACTCATGAGGAAAATTAAAATGATGGTAATCTAATCTGAATCGGATACAAATCCCTCCTACAATCAACCACTTAATTGTGACCTTACCTACAACTTGTGCAAAGGCACAACTTAGCTCTACCAACTTGTCAACATTAATTTCCATGATCATTGTTTATATCTTCGACGAAAAAATGAGAGGGTGATGCCTCTCCCTTACTTGAATGTGCACCACTCATGCTAATCAGTTCGCATGTGCTGAGGTGGAGCGATGCTCCTGCATCATACTCCACAGCTACAAAAGTTCATGAGCTCTTTCTCATGAGCTTCTGAGCTCTGTTGAAATCCTCCTGGATCCCAAACTTTTCCTGAAGCTATCCTTATGCTCCTCTATTTCACGTCTTCTACTACTCCTTCCCTGATTCTTGTGAAGGCTTTCCTCTGTCCAGCTTCTCCTTATTGACTGCTTTTTTTGTTGATCGTAACATCAACCTCTGTATATCCTCTACGGATTCTTCCAACTACTTCATCGGTCGGTTCACATTGTGCATTCTACTCGGCTGCAACTCTTAATTATTCTCTATGGGAGGATCATCCTGATCTCCCATGTTGCTTTCATCCCTTGTGATGTTGACTAGCCAATCTATTGCAGGCTCCAATTCTGCAGTCTCTCCAATGAACTATTTTTCAGCTACCCCCTCTTAAAGATTAACTCCTATCAGTTCTTCGGCTGGTTCTATTCCATCTTCCCCCAACTGAAAATCGTGCTGGCATGTGTCCTCTAGCATGGCTATCTCGTGGCAGCCACCTTCTAGTTCTGGACTGCCCAACCAATCCTCCAGTGCCCTTAACTCTATATCCCACTGAGTGAGTAACTCAATTGGGTTCTCTTCTTCCGTTGGGATAAACTTCAGTATCTGCTCCTCCTCCTCCATGACAGTCTCCCAGATCTCCTAATATTTTTCCACCTATCTCCTCCTGACGTGGACAATTTCACGGTCTTCAGGACTTCGGCTAGTCCTAGACCTTCTTTCACAGTTAGTACAATTTTTTCTCAAGACTTAGATTGTTCTCGAACTTTCCTCTACACTCCTTGCAAAGTTTTTCACTAGTCCTTTTGAGATTTAGCTCGACTTGAAACCTTTGAGGTTCTTAGTTCTTTAATGTCCTTCTGTGGAATTTCTAGTGCCCTCCTCTCAACTTAACTCTCTTCCTCCTGAGCGTGTGTTGGCCCTTGACCAATTTTTGAGGATTCTTGGTCATGTTGACATGATTTTGGGATTTTGACAGGCTGTCGAAGGTGGAGTGCAAGACAAAGCAGAGATCACCGGATATCAACCGCTTTTAGGGCTCTTTTTGGGGATTTGGGATTATGTAACGGGTATGGGAATGTCATCCCATGGCTTCACCCATGCTTAGGCATGTTTTGTATGTATAAATAGATGTTAAGGCGATGTAATGATTACAAATGGCTAAGTGCTAGAGTTCGATCAGTGTGATCAAGAGTTTTAAGTGCTTTGTGCATGTTGTGTGAGACTTGTAGAGCTTAGTGCAAGTCATTGTAATATATTGTGGAAGGTTGTGTGCTTAGATATACTCGGGGAAGGAGGATATAACGAGATGCACAAATCCCCTGTCCACTGTGGATTAGGGTTTTAGAGGATATGTGCATGTAACTGATTAAATAAGCTAATAAAGAAGACAAATAGTTGGTGGATGTAGCCCTAGGGTGGGGGTGAGGCACGTACATGTTGTGTTGTTATGCTTTGTGCGATGTATTGATGTGATTATGTGTTTATTTTCTTAGTGATTTCATATAGATGAATGATCTGTTGATGCTTAGTGCTTAATAATATGGATGGATGTTAGATTTGACTGATATACATGTGCTTAGTGCTTGGATCTGCTAGATCTGATTTGTTTCGTCGTGCTAAGTGTTGCTAGATGCTAGATCTGGTTGAATGTTGTGATACTCTGTAATTAGGATTTAACTGCGTTGTAACTAAGATTGATGAATGTTAACTACTGAGTGTTCTATTAAGTGTTAGAATCACAGATCTGTGTCTCAACTAAGGTTGCAGACATCTGAGTCCTGCAACCACACTGCCTCTACCTCGGGTGAGACTTCATCTGCTTCGCAGGTGTTTCTGAAAGGGTCGGTAGTTAGGGTTTTGTTGGTGCGTTGTTGTAGCGTTGAACCTTGTGTCTTCTCCTGTGCCAACAAATGAATCCATTTCTAGGACCTGAATCTATGATTGCTGGGAACTAAGGAAAACTAATCTTTGTGTGAAGATCTGACCTAAAATTGTGAAATGTTTGTGCGTAGATCTGTCGCCCTAGTGCGTAGTATTCTACTTGATCTGTTAAGCTCTGTGCCAAGAAGGGTCAGATCTAAAGAAAAGAGCTAAGATCTACAAGCTCTGTTCTCTAATAGAGGTAAGAATAGTGAAAAGTTTTAGATATGGAAGCTCTGTGCTCTGCTGAAGATAATATTAGTGGAAATTTTTATTTCTAAAGTATGGATCTAGGTATGTTTAATAAGATTTGTCCTAGCTTGAAAACTAGGAAACTGATAGATGAAAGAAGATATGATATGAGTAGATCTAATAATAATAGTGAAATATATGTTATACCTATTCATAGAGAGAATGTTTGGACTAACAAATGGATGCAGGATCCTAGAAAGAATTTTTTGCAGGTTAGCTACCATGATCCTACTGCATAGTACAGGAAAGGCTGGGGATCATTTAAGAGAAAGAGAGGATTAACCCTTTGTTACAGTTGGATAAAACTGGGACATATGGCTAAGGAATTCCCTAGAAGAATACCTAGTTGCCTCTGTTGCAAAGCTATGGAACATGAAGTTTTGGATTTCCCTAGAATGATTTATAAGGTTGAAAGGATGAATATGAGACAAGAAGACCATGAGAAAGGTCAAGCAAATGAGATTATGACAGAACCCCATAAAGGATCAAAACAAGTATTGCTACAGATGAAAGAAACCCTGAATGACCACTGACATATCATCTTATCGGAGATGTTCAAAGAAAAATAATGCATTGAAGTAAGAATAGGAGACTTCGACATTGACTGTGTTTTGGATGAGGAAACACAGGTGAATATCGTGACAAAAAGAACTTGGGAAATTCTAGGAAATCCTACTATGATTCCTTCATTGGGAGGAATAGGATTATTCAGAGGAAGGTTGATAACCCTATGTGTAAGACTTACCCATATATCTACAATTGCCAATGGAACTTCGACAGAGGAAGAATTTGAATTTTTTAAATTTATTGAGAACAACGCTCCATTTGCTATGTTACTAGGAAAACCTTGGATTGAAGGAGATCAGGCCAGAAGGAGAGAAGAAGAAATCTTAGAGAAAAAGAAGCAAGAGTTGAAAGATTTCATGACTAGGAGGATCACACACTTGATTGAAGAACAGGAGAATCGAGAAAATCTATATAATACTAGAGACTTGGATGTCGAAGTAGGAAGAACACTAGAATATTCGTAGAATAATGAAGTACCTATTCCAGATACATATGAAGTATTACCCCTGATTTCTAGGAAAGAATCTCACCAGCGCGAAGTTACTCTACCAAAAGAAGGTAGAATTAGAATGGAAAAAGGAATTCCGAGACAAAGCTCACCAGAAAGAAGGCTAGAAAAATAAGTAAGAAGAGAGATAAAATTGAAAAGTTATAGAAGCTTCCAGAGGGAACTTCGCAGAATTTTTTTTTGCAAAATTGGAACTTTGTCAGGATATCAGAATTGCGTCACATGGAACTTCACCATGGCAATGCAATATAACCATTGGGGATAGTATAACCGTTAGAGCGATGACCTGAATGGGTAGAAATGAGTTTATGATCAGAAAGTTTGCCACCAAACCGTTGGGACCACGCTATAACGGACATAACTGAGTTAATGAAGGCTTCTCAACCATTGCAAGAGATCCGTTGCCAAGTTATCTATTTATCCCATAGCACTCAAGAAGAAACATAACAAGCCACCCAGTCCTTGAAGAAAGTGCAAGGCATACTCGTAGAACAACACATAGTTGCAAAGTAGAAGAAGGTTTCTCTCTAGGAAAAGTTTGAAGAAGAGAAAGTACAGATGCAACAAGAAGAAGAAAATTTCTTGTAGAGCAACTCGAAGTGAAAGAAGCAGTCAACAGAGTCCTCTGCTCTGTGACAGGATTAGAGCCACAATCAGAAGACCGAGTCATGCATCAAGTAGATCATCTTACAGAAGCTATCCAATAGCTACAACAACGAATAACAAACTTAGAGCTCCGCAAAGTGCCCAACGCCACGCAGGATGTGAGGGACCAAAGAGAAGCAAATGCTCGAAGCGCAATTGAGAGAATAAAGGACCTTTCCATGTAATGTAAGAAAATCAATGATCGCAGTGCCCAGACCTATGAGAAACTCACTGAGAATCTATAACTGAAGGCACTGGAATCGCAACTCCAAGAGGTGAAGTATCAAGCATAAACAATATAAGAACAGTTGAAGCCCCTGTTAGTTGTGGAAATAATAAAGCAATCCCAGGAGCAGCGCACTGACCAACAACATGTCCACACTATTCAAAGAAAATTCATGGAAGTGACTAGGAGGATCCAACCTATACAAGATAAGTCTTACCAACTATTCACAGAGATCGAAGGCCGAGTAGCGGAATTGGAGAAAGTCTTCAGTTCAGCTGAACAACACCTAGAGGTACCTATCAACAAAGCAGGCATACAAGAGTTCGCTAAACAAGAGGTCATGGCACAACACCAAGTTGAATTAGCTCGAGCCAAGCTCTAGACTTTTGATGCATAACTAGTTAGATCAGAGTGACTCGAGACGAGTCATAGATGAGTGTTGGGGGCATGTTGGACCTTAACCAAGTTTCGAGGATTCTTGGTCATGTTGACCTAATTTTAGGACTTCGACAAGTTGTTGAAGGTGGAGCGCAAGACGAAGTGGATATCACAGGATCTCAACCCCTTTTAGGACCCTTTTTGGGGATTTGGAATTATGTAATGGGTATGGGAATGTCGGCCCATGGGTTCACCCATGCTTAGGCCTATTTTGTATGTATAAATAGATGCTAAGGCAATGTAGTGAGTACGAATGGATAACTTCTAAAGTTGGATCCATGTGATCAAGAGTTATAAGTTCTTTGTGCATGCTGCATGAGACTTGCAGAGATCAGTGCAAGTCATTGTAAGAGACTGTGGAAGGTTGTGTTCTTAGATCTACTTGGGGAAGGAGGATCTAGTGAGCTACGAAGATCCCCTATCCTCTGCGGAGTAGGTATTTTGAGGCTCTGTGCATGTAAATGACTGAAGAAGCTAATAAAGAAGACAAAGAGTTGGTGGACGTAGCCCCAGGGTGGGGGTGAACCATGTACAATCTGTGTTGTTATTCTTTGTGTGATGTATTGATGTGATTATGTGTTTATTCTCTTAGTGATTTCATATATATGAATCATTTGTTGATTCTTAGTGCTTAATAATATGGATGGATGTTAGATCTGACTGATATACATGTGCTTGGTGTTTGGATATGCTAGATATGATCTATTTCATTGTGTTAAGTGCTACTAGATGCTAGATCTGGTTGAATATTGTGATACTATGTAATTAGGTTTTAATTGTGATGTAACTAAGACTGATGAATGTTAACTTCTAAGTGATTTGTTAAGTGTTAGAATCATAGATTTGTGTCCTAGCTAAGGTTGCAGACATCTAAGTCCTACAACCACCCCTGCCTCTATCTCAGGTGAGACTTCATCTGCTTCACAGGTATTGTTTGAAGGGCTGGTAGTTAGGGTTTTGTTGGTGCGTTGTTGTAGAATTGAACCCTGGGTGTGCCGCTATGCCAATAGCTTGTAAGATGAACTTACAGTATCACTGGTGCACTCCTTGTGCTCGGCCAAGCCTTGTGACGGCTTCTACCTTACCCTTTCTAGAAGTCTTATGGCATCTCCTTTTCTTGGTCAATGCACTCTTGCAAAGCCTTCCTTCCTCAAAGTGTTCAAGAACCATGGAGTTCTATTAACACTTCCAACACTCTAGAATGTGTTTTTCTTGCGTACTCTTGTACTTTCACTATGCCCTCCTGGGAGAGTATTACAAAGTGTTCAGTAAATCTGCGTTGTACTTCCTCCCACACAATATTTCTTTCCAAGGTATTCAACAACCTTGAAATTCCCCTCTGAGTCTGTGAATTATCCGGGTGTGCCCTCCTGACAACTTCTCTTCTGACTCGAACGAGTTTAGACACACACTCCTTGCGTCGAATCACAGAGGTCCACCCTCTGTCACACACTCCTTGCACTTAATCTTGATAACTAGAACTAACCCAACACACTCACAGATATAATATTATAACTCTATCCATGTAGACAATTTCTAACATACATCTACAATGAAAATGCATACGAACGACATTCACAACTAAAGATCCATTACACAAAAATTGCAAACAGGAAAATATGTTACTTTCTATTAATGGTGGAATGTCCATTACAATATGTGAGTTCAGACTACCGCTGAGTCTCGACTCTCTCTCAAATATATCTATCTCCTATGTATTCTTTATGCCTCCCCTTATTCTCTACTGGCAACAATACAAGAGTTTATACAAGAGGGGCTCAATGAGCTTCCCTCCAAGCTAAGCTAGGGGTGTCTAATCACCATTCAAAAACTCCTAACTCATGAGGAAAATTACAATGATGGTAATCTGATCCGAATCGGATACAGATCCCTCATATTATCAACCACTTAATGGCGACCTTACCTAATACGTGTGTGAAGGCACAACTTGGCTCTACCAACATATCAACATTAATTTCCTTGATCATGGTTTAGATCTTCTACGGAAAAATGAGAGGGTGACGCCTCTCCCTTCCTTGAATGTGCACCATTCGTGCTAATCAGATGGCACATGCTAAGGTGAAGCGACGCTCCTGCATAACATTCAAACTTATGTGATCAACACAAGCATCAAGGGAGGAAAATCCTCAACATGAGTGTCAGCCACATGGTCCTCAACGAAATTTACAAAACATTTTATTTTAGATGAATTATGCCAAAATCTTGTTAAATCAAAATCTTGTTAAATATTATAGGTAAAAGTATAACCAATCAAACCTTTTTTTTAGATTTAGTTCTTTTTAAAAAATTCAAATGGATTTAAAAAAAAAAAACCTTAAAATAAAATTAATCCATTATTAATTATTATACTTTTTAACAAACTTTTTATATAAATCATTTAACATATACTAACTCTTTCCAAAGGTAAAAGTTTCATAAAAATGAGTGTACTAACTACTTTTTATATAAATCAGTGTACATATACTAACTCTTTCCAAAGGTAAACGCTCCATTTAAATGAGTGTACTAAGTCTTTTCGAGTGAAATTATTAAATGAACGTATATATACTAACTCTTTCCTTGAGAAAATTTTTAAAATATATAATTCATTACAACAAGTGATGTTCATAAAGATGAAGAAGTGAGATTGCAACTAGTAAAATAAATCTTCATTTTATAGGCTTGTACTTACTAACCAAGATTTCCCTTAAGAGGTCACCCATATTAAAATTTATCTAGTTCAAGCACACTTGACTATCCCATTTACAAAACCTTAGCAAGTATTGTGTTTTATGAACTATTCAATTAGAGCTTCCTTATATCTTTTATTTAAGAATTGAGGGACTTCTACAGTCCAACATATGAAATATTATTTTTAGGATTATCCATGTCAAACAAGTCATTAATCTATGACCCATATCCATAAATATTAGTTTCAACTCACCAATTTCTTGTAATTTTGAATAGTCTACTTAACACTCATTGTTTGTGGCATTGAGATTCACTTCATTAAAATTTAAAGAATATAAAAATGAAAATAGAAATAAAAGTAAGTTTTCTAATTTGATAAATTGTTGGGAGTGACTTTGGGGTTTTATATTATAAAGCTTGCATTATAACCTTGAAAAAATTACATCATTGGCTTGCAATTGCAATGTAACTCCATGTCCCTGGTTGAAGCACATGTTCTTATTTTATTAACTCTCTTCACCGTGTGCTTATTCTATTAACTTTCTCTCTCCAACGTAATAATTAGCCATCTAATGCAAGGACTAGCCATTTACATGGGTCTCTTGTTTTTAATTTTATCTCTTTTAGAAAATCCATCTTTGAAGGGGGAATTACTCTTACATAATTATTCTCTTATCTTTTTTTTTGAAGTGTATGCACAATTTGAATATGTCGAGTTTAAATTTTTCTTTAGATTTCCCAAATGTGGGTTTAATGGTTTAGAAACCTCCACATGCATCTTTCTAACTATCACAACAACCTCAATCCCTTTTCCATTTTCAATGTGCGAGGTTATCATATCCTTTACAACAAGGAAAGAACGACAAGTGATAGAGCTAATAAGCATTATCCTTCGGAAAATAAAACAATAAGTGAAGAATGAATGGTAAACATGGTCTAATTTATAGAAGAATTCCATGGTATCACATTCAAACATATGATATCCCATGTTTAAATATGGACAAGAAGACACCAGTGTGCATCTCAGTGTGCAATAGTTGTTTGATAACTCTATTGTAAGTCCTCCATATATCTGAATTCCTCTTTCTTAACCATTTTTTATAACCATGTGGGCCACATCCAAGAGAATACTTGGATGGTTAGATTTTGTTTAAACCAATAATTTGAAATGTATAGAGCATCGTCTACTCAGAAGAAAGGGAAAACTAATAAAGAAATTCAAGGACACAGATGGAAAAAATCTAAAAACTCGAAGGAAAGGGAATACTAATAAAGAAAAAAATCAAAAAATCAAAAGGGAATACTAATAGAGTGAGTCAAAGAGGGGGATGGAGAGACATATGCATATTTATCCTATAATCAATTAATTATTAGTGCATTGAGATAATCAAGATGAAATTTTCATTTTAGAAGAAGGGATGTGCATAATGTCCATAATGTCCTTATCTAATGCTCAATGTAAGAGGTGAGGCCCATCAATTTATAAAAAGAGTTGTGCATAATATTCATAATGTTATTACCTAATGCTCAATGTAAGAGGTGATATAGGCATGCTCACTATAATGTATTATTGGGGGATGTAAAGCTTATTATGGGCTTTAAAAAAATTGTAAATCAATTGATCTTTGGTGTTGGGATAAGAAGAAACTCCTATTTGAGACTCTTGTTACACCTACTATTCTTTATGGATGTGGAGTATGGGGTTGTAGCATCTCTCGTGAATCCTGGAGAAAGATAGAGCAAATACAAATGAATTTTATAACCTATATTCTCAAAATTAAAGTAAATATGCCCTATCTCATCATCCTCTTAGAAACAAGCCTCTCCCCCATTGAGAGCATGGCTATGACTAGATACTTAATATATAATGTAACACCCCAAGGCCGAGCCCCTACTAAATTGTAATTATGTTTATAGGCTGGTGATCCAAGTGTTTATAAGATGGAAGACTTATGTGTTTATTAGGCCGGAGAGCCCAGATGCTAAGGCCAATGAGCCTGATTTTGTATATGTAAATACTCACATCATTAATAAAATTACATCACTTCGTGTAGACTGACCATGAAGACAAAGATATGGGGGACTAAGTTACACTAGGTAGGGAAAGGGAAGGGGCTAAGTGTCTAGGAATAGGGGCTAATCTAGAGGGCTTACATCTAAAAGAATAATATTATATTATTATTTCCTGGAGGCTAAGGTTTGACATAACCTATGTTGTCCTAAGTTCATGGGGAAAGGGAATGAGTGTTAATTGGAGATCATGCAACTTGAGGAAGACATGTGTCAACCTGTGCGCATGCGGTTTTTAGGTGGGAAAGTCATCTTGTTGGGGGTTCCCTCACCATTCTCGCGATGGTTGCCACTTTGGAAGTCATCCATACTCCCCACCAATGCATGCACTGAGACATGGAGAGCCTTGGAAAAGCCATCCATTGCCTCCATCGTTGATCTCTGCAACTTCTAAACCCCACACACCCATGTTATGAAGATAACCATTTTTCTTATGAAGCACAACACAACTGTGTAGTGTTTGAGCCATATCTCGCCTTAGCCTTTGTTGTTTCTACCCATGTTTACTTTGGACTGGTGTGGCTTACTATCATTACTAGAGCCCATACCAAATTCTTGCTACAGAGGGTACCCGTTGGACATAGGAGCTGGATGGAAGAGGCAGGTTGTCAGGCCTGTGAGCAACTCTCTCCAGGTGAGGGAGTGTGCCGAGGAAGTGAGTTCTCCTGGAGGGAGTTCCGTAGCAGCTACAGTACTCTGAGACTTCCAGTCCAACCTATTGCTGAAGCTCTGGAAAGGAGGTGGACAATCGATGGACTTGTGATAGTGAAGGTGTACACTCCTAGGGTGGGACAAGCGTGTGGGGAATGAGGGTCTGTGGGCTGAGGGCATAAGTGGCTCTTGGGAGAAAATCCCTCCTGTTGATCTGTGCAACTTTCTTGTTGTCCTTGCCAAGCCTAGGAATCCCTTGCCTGGTGGAGTTTAGTCCCAGTTCGGGGGTGACCCACTGCTAAGCATGATGATAATCTTGGTCTAAGGTTGGAAGGTTCATGGAAGGTATACACGCAGTTGGTGGTCATCTATTAAAAGATAAGTACCAAATCTATGTTCCTTGTATGATGTGTATCTTGAAATCAAGTTATAATGTTATTAAAATTTTCTATATATATTGCATGTATGTTTTAATGTTGTTTCTCCATGAATATGTGTATGAATAGAATACTATAACTGTTTAAGTTGCATTAGATAGATATGTATATAAATATATATGGTATCAAAGACAAAAGTTGTTCCTCTGTGGCATTTCTCGGCCTGTCGGGTGGCGGGGGACGTTACAAGTTGGTATTAGAGAAGAAAAAAAAAGATACAATTGTTTAGGTAGCGTTACCCGACAGAGGTTTGAGGGCCAGTGACGTTACATATAAGAACAAGTTAAAGAACATGAAAGATACGAGGCATTCTAAAATTTCTTCAAAATCAAGTCAAAACCACCATCGACTCAAGCGAGGGTGCCATAAAAATGCCCGGTCTTGGCTAAACTATTGGAGAATCATGGAAGACACCATTTTGCAGAATAAAGATACTATTATAAAAAAAGTCAAATCAAAATTTAAGGAGAAAATGTGGTGTGATAAAGAGTTAGAGGAAAAAATAAAATTAAGGTATTATAAGGATGTAATCAACCATAATCTAGAAGATCAAAATTATCTGTATGTTTTAGTGTGAAGAAAAAATAAGCATTGCTAAGATAAGAACAAATTCTCATGAGCTCCATAGTGAAATCGGGAGTTGGTCAATTCCTAAAACACCATGGGATGAAAGAGTGTGTCACCTTTGTGAGACTAAGAAGGTTGAAGATGAAAAACAATTTCTCTTAGATTGTCCACCCTATACCCATATTAGATCTCATTTTCAAAATATTTTCCACACTATCTTCCTAACCTCTTAACTCAACAAAAGTATGGTGATCTTGGAAAAATTCTCTTAATACTTAATCACTTACCATCTTAAAGTCCAATTGACCAATTCCATTTTAGTGGACTTTAATCATCATCATCACCATACAAAAATATAAAAATAACAATAAAATATAAATGAAATGTGTAACCATACATAGTATTCAAAATATTTAAAAAGATAAATTATCGTGAACTACTCAAGTCTGGCGTTTCCCACTACAGCATTGATCTGCCACATGCTACCTAATACTAACACCACGCGAGTTCATAGTAGATATATTTTTTAAACATAAATTTATTTTAGAGATATATTCTTTTAATAGCCATTATTTTTTCCCATGCTACTTAATGCGAACACCACACCTAGTTCATAATAGATATATTATTTAAATATAAATTTATCTTTAATGGTAGACTCTTTTTTTCCATGCTACACGTACTGCTAGTACATAATAGATGTAATTTATTTTAGTTATATTTTTAATAGAAATTTTGCATTAAAAAATTTGAAAGAAGACAAAAAAAACTATTGCATGAAGGTACTAAAAAAAGGATTAATATCCTATATATATTGATAGGAAGTTTAATTAGTTTACAATGTATCCAGTGTTAAAGCCTTTTATCAGGAGACTCCTTTCTGTACGAGTACGAGATTGCTGCTTCAAGCCCTGCAAGGTGCCGCCGCCGCCATCATAATGAGAGCTTGGATGTGCCGCCGTAGTATCCAGTGTTAAATCCTTTTAATGGGAGACTCCTTTCTGTGCGAGTACGAGATTTCTCTTCAAGCCCTGCAAGGTGCCGCTGCCATTATAATTAGAGCTTGGATGTGCCGCCGCCATTATAATTAGAGCCTAGACGCCACGAAAGAATTACCATGTCGATATTGTCTGATCGAAACGCCCTCGACATTGACGCCAT
>JZKD02S2144677.1:239495-267637 GCA_000966675.3 Picea glauca
GTTTGGCCTAAGAAGGATTGGAGAGTTTTCTTAGAAATAGGAAAGGGCACCTTTCCAATTGCCTCAACTCTTTCCAGGTCTAAGTTGACCCCATATTTTGAAATTATATGGCCCGAGAGTTTACCTTTTGTCACCCCAAAAAATGACTTAGCAAGATTCAAGGAAATTCCAAACTCTCTACACATTTATAAAACCTATTTAATATGACCAATATGAATCTTCCCATCCTTAGAAAATACTGTCAAATCATCTTGATATATTTCAATAATTTTTCCAATTAACCCCCTAAAGGCATAATCCATAGCTCTTTCAAAAGTAACTCCTGCATTAGATAAACCGAAAGGAATTCTCAAATATTCAAAGGTACCCCATTGTAACGTCTTGGTTCTAACCCTTATAAACTATAATGTATTATGTAAATATGACTTAGGCTGGTGAACTGGTAAAGTTGAAAAGGGGACAGAGTGCCTAGAAAATGTAACACTTCCTATACATTAATAAAATACACCACTAGTTGCAATACTGACAAGGACAAAAGAGATAGGGGGCTATGATTCCACGAAAGAGGGGGCTTGAGGGGCTAAGTCTTGTTATTATTATTTTATTTACCCATAATTTATTTTATGGAGAAGAGGGGGTTACATGAGATTCTTGGGAGGGATTCCATGTGGCTCTTATCTTCATGTAATTATTTAAACATCCCTTGGGGGTTGTTTTGGGTTTGTTCTTCCCTTAGTTCATCCTCTTCTCACTGGTTCACTTGTTCTTCTTCCCCTTCATTCACTACTTCTAGTTTGTGTGCTCTTAGGATGAGCATGGAAATGAATGGGAGCAAGAAGAGAGCCATCGTTGAATGGCTGTAATGATTTACTGATCATTCTAGGAGGGAATGGATGCCTGTGTGCATGAACTTGATGACAATTCGGATGGAACTATCCACAACTGGGAGTCCTTGGAATTTCTAGTAGGGAGATTTCCTTACCAGTAGCACTGGATCCCTGGAGAGAAATGGAACAACTTCAAGGACTACATGGAAGATAAATGTATTCATTTCTTGGTGTTGTGTAGGCTGAGGGGGAAAGAGAGCTATAAATTAGGATTGTTGTGAGGTTGGGAAACTTGAGAGCTACTTAGCCAGCTACTATGTATTTAGACTTGGTCTAGGACCCGTCCTTGTGGATTCATAGCCCTGTCTTGGGGGTGACCTGCTGTTGAGAGTAAATGAACAACAACGTCTATGGTTGGGAGGAAGATCCTTGGTCTGCAGCCAATTGGTGAACGTTTACTTGCAAAGATAAGTTCTCTATGTGTTTTTTGTTTAATGTATTATGTTGTGTATTTTAATTATCATTTAACTAAATCTTATATTATGCATGCTTGTTGGATATTGTTGTGCATGTCGTTAAATATTTTATCTTATGCGTCCTTATTTATGAAAGAATGTATCGATAAGAGTACGAAGTCCAAGGGTGGGCTTGAAGGTAGCATACCCTAGCTTGTGGGTGGTTGGGTATGTTACAGATTGGTATCAAAGCTTCTGGTTGAAACAACAGGACGATATGGGTTGGGTCTCTTGGACAAACTCTCGTGGTTGAGATCAAATTTTGACCGTCAAGTTGAAAATATCAGGAGGAATGGCATTGCAGAATCTACGCAGGAGTTATATAGTCAGATATCAGTTGTAAGGGGTTCAAAGGATTGTGACCCTCCCCCTTCGAATTCGGGAGAAATCGCCACTGTAGGATCAGGAGAGATCTGGGATCATTGGATCGGAGGACAGGTGAACATGGGTCGTCCAATGTAAAGGAAGCAAGGGTTAAGGTCACAACCATCGGATCCCATGTGAGAGAGAGATCAACGGATAGGAGGCATTGCGGGGAACCAAGTTGCACGGGAGATAATTTCCTAAGGCGGTCCCACAATCCAAACCACAGTTTCACCAAGGGTTACATGTCAACATCAAGAGAATTGTGGGGCGAAAAGCGGGTTACTCCAAACCGCCTATGCGTGCCCCCGCAAATTTAAAGGCATGCAGTGATGTGACATGTTGGTACTTGAGCGACGAACCTCCGAAGAGAAGAAGTAGCCAGGGACCATCAATTTGTAGGAGGACATGTGTCAATCGATCATGTGCTCTGGGTGAAAGCACTCCAAGAAAAGGCGAGAAAGGAGAAGTTGGGAATTCAGATTTCTGGACCCTGGAGATCTGAAGTGAATTGCAGTCGTCTGATCCAGGAGGACACACGACAGAAATCCACACACTTCGAGGAAAAGTGAAGGTTGAGAGTTGAGTTACTTGAAGTACAAAGACCAGAATAAATCGTAGTCGTCGATCTATGGGAAACACGCGTTAGTAGATCGCAAGATTAAGATAAAAACATTTCATAAAAAGTTGAATTTTGAGTTTTCCGAAGTCCGAAGGCCCGAAGAAATTACAGTCATTGATCCTTGTAATGGTAACTTCCGAAGTACTGAAGTCTGGGGTTAATATGGGTTGTCTGATAAGGGAGACACATGGTGGCAGTTTGACCGGTTCGAGAAATCAAAGTTCGGGAGAATTGGAAGTGTGGAAACTCTTGAAGTCCTGAAGCCCGAAGAGCCGAAGTGGTGGGGCATGATGATGTCACTAGGAGGTGATGTGGACCCCAAAATTTTCGAAGTGACGTGGCTTGCGAACGTCACCGGGGATAACGTGGACACATGAGATGTGCGCCACATGTCAATAATATTTGAGCATACAAATGATTGAAATGTTAGATAGGACGTGACACGTGTCACCTGCCTAATTGAACTACTTGCCAACTTATAGTATTTCACTACGTGACGACGGATCGTAGACTCCAAAGAAATTACTCCAAGAGTTTTTAGTCGAGAGTTGAAACTCCCAAAGCCCGGAGAGATGGAGACCTGAAGTAAACGTCAACTATTGGATCATCTGAAGTAGACTTGAACTGTCATATCAGAAGAAGAGGTGGTGTGAAGCTATGGATTTCGGGTAAGGACCCAAAGTAAATGTCAATTGTCGGATTGTCCGAAGTAGACCTGAACCGTCAGATCAGGAGAATAGGTGGTGTGAAGTTGTGGATTCTAGGTAAGGACCCGAAGTAAATGTCAATCATCAGATCATCCAAAATAATTCCCCACCATCTGATTCAAAAGGATGCGTGGAAGAATTGCGTGTATCGCGAGGGAAGTAAAGTGTTATTTTTTAGAATTTTGAAGTCCGAAATTCCAAAACGACCACAACTGTCGATCTGGGAGAGGTAAATCTGAACTATTGTTTCCCAAGAGGTAGATCTCGGTTGTTCATTTAGAATCACCATCACGATCGCAAGTTAAACGGTCACCTCGCATTGTAGGGATGAGAGGTGCTCGGGCCGCAATTGAGACCACGATTTTGGAAAAAGGACACATGGTGGCTCGAGGTGAATTGCAGGGAGAAAATTAATTTGGTTCCAAACCACCTTTGAGCATGGCCGTAATCACACATTTGCGTGAGGTCACCGCCTAAGGTCACATCTAAGGAGGGGCCAAGAGAAAAAGGAGCTAGCACCAACTCTGAGATTTTTCACAAGGGCTAAGGAGAAGGTGACGGGGGCCATCGGACCTGTGCCAAAAATTTGGAAGGGAATGTGTTTAGATATAGAATGAAACCATCAAGGTTTCAGAGAGACAATTCAGCTCTGGATTGAATACCCTTGACCGGGACGTCACACAGCCTTAGGAGAAGGGGGTCTGCATTAAAATAAAAATGGAAAAGAAGAGGCAACACTCAAATCAATAAGCCTGTGGTTTTGCACATCTGGTCATATGTAAATGGTTTGAAGGAAGCGCCTCATAAATATTTGATTCGATAGAGAGTTAACAATAGAATAATACAGGGAATTGATAAAGGGTCAAGATATGATCTGTTTGTGAACTAAGAACACGACCAAAGCATGAGTACGATATAATGATTCGATCCATGTATGTGATCAAATCATGAATACAAAAGAACCGACACACAATCATGATTAAAAAAGAGTTAATTCATATAAAAAGGAAAAATGATATTAATTAAAGAATAATATTAGCATTTAAATGAAAAGGTACCTGTAAATTTAATTGACAATTTTTGTATGATATGTATAACTCTAACAAGATGGATGCTTGCAGTTTTATCAGGTTTATAGTTATAACTAGATCAATTCAAGAATAGGATCAGATGTTAGGGTCATGGAGACATGACTTTTCTTACAAAAGTTGGATGAGGTACTACAAAAGAAAGAATCCTCACATGGGAAATGAAGCTAGCAGGTGAATAATGTTATTAATGGGCATACAAAGGAAAAGTACGGCTCCATAGCCTTAACGGTAGAGATGTGTAGAAAGTGGCAAGCTTGATGTGGAAGGAAACAAAGAGCTTAAGAGGTGGTGTGTAAATAATCTCTATGTGTCAAGCATAGGAGTTCCAGGGAAGGATTTGTTAGATATGACTTATCTGCTGTCTAAAAGGTTAAATCATAGTTCACAGTGGAAGCAAGATGCCAATGCAGAGGAATCCGAATGCTCTCTGACTTCAAAAGTGGCACTGAATGAAAATAGGTTTCCATTGGGGAATGGTACTAAGCGGGAAAGAATGGCCAGGTGGAACGTGGATGGAAAATTGTTAAGACCCAGGGAACCATAGTGCATATGAGAAGAATGGGAGCACGCAAGGAATCAAGGATATAAAGGAATTCAAGGAAAACCAAATACAACAGAAATAGATAAATAAATATGTGAATCGAAACAGAAATGCACTAGAGTGCATGAAGCATACAATGAAGTTAAATTGCATATGCATTAGTAGGCATGCTGACAGTAAATGCTTGGTGCATATAGATGTGTAATTTTGCATATGTACATTCTTGGATATGAATATAACATGTTGGTGAACTTATAATAGTCTATTATTATGAAATAATGTTTGAGTATGACTAAGGATGGATTATGTATTCAGGAAAAACGATACAATAGGGTTAAATGTGTGGATGTTGTTTTTGCTTATAATTTCCATTGAGGTTAAGACCCATGAGGATGGTAGGACTGATGATCAAAATGATGAAGGGGGAAGTCTGTGAGCTTCTAAAAATATCAGTTGGGCAGACAACAACAAGTAGGTTGGTAACAACCAGACATGTATGCATTTAGTTTCCATTGATGCATATATGTTGAAGGGCATCGAGGTAAGGATTCCCTCAGTTAATTTTCAGTATTTAAATTGACATGTAATGGATGAAGGCCCAGAGTGTGTAAGTGTTGTTGATGCTAGAATGCACTTAGATAAAATGTCAGTTGCATATTATGTTATGATTGGTTATGAGATCATAACCAGGTAATTCAGGAGACATACTCCTTATATAACAATGAATATCCACAGAGCTAGTCATGTGTGAGACCATAATATGGTTGGATATGGAAGGGATATAGTGCTATGTTAGTTCTTTATAGTATCCAATGTATATATGATGGAGGGAATGGTGATCAAAATGATGAAGGGGGAAGTCTGTGAGCTTCTACAAATATCAGTTGGTCAGACAACAACAAGTAGGTTGGTAACATCTACGCAGGTATTCATTTAGTTTCCATTGATGCATACATGTTGAAGGGGATCAAGGTAAGAATTCCCTCAGTTAATTTCCAGTATTTAAATTGATATGTAATGGCCGAAGGCCCAAAGTGTGTAAGTGTTGTTGATGATAGAATTCACTTAGATAAAATGTCATTTTCATATTATGTTATGATTGGTTATGGGATCATAACCAGGTAATTATGGAGACATACTCCTTATATAACAATGAATATCCATATATCTAGTCATTTGTGAGACCATAATATGGTTGGATATGGAAGGGCTGCAGTTCTATGTGAGTGATTGATAGTATCTACTGTATATATGATGTTTGGATTGCAACCTCTTTGCCAACACTAAAGAGCACTTAAGGATTATATTCTTGGTGTTTTGTTTGGGTGGAAAAGGAAGGCAACCAAATAGTTAGGCAAGTAGTAGGAAGTGTGTGGATGATGTGTTGAATCATTGGCCACACCTTCCAACTCATAATGGTGGAATACATGACATAGTTTTGTGGTATTATGTATTCAATGCATGGATGCATTGTGTAGATGTGACCATGGGTATTGGCACATTGATTGTTATCGTATTAACTGTTGCATTATGAAAATTCTGCATGACTGATAGTACATGTATATGTAATGATGATTTCATTCCAATTGATAGTTGGATTAATAGAAATAATTAAATTATAGTTGTAAACAATTATGAGAGAACTTTGTGATTTTTTTTTGAATCATTGCCATGAAAATATCTATCTTGTACATGAGATATTCACAATTTGTTTGGCTGAGGAATGTTGAAATTGTAGGAGGAAAGGGGTCTTGGATATGACAGTGTTGTAAACCCATAAAGAATACCAATGCCTATTTCTGCAAAAGACAAATTGTTATGAGAAGAAGCTCATGTCTAGAAGTTTTATTTTTCCTATATAAAACAGTTTTGGGAATTATGAATTGATAATTACTTACGAATTGTTTTGACTAAATGTAAATTGAAGAAATTGCAGGTAGAATGGTATTGTATATGGAAGGGATGTAAGCCCATAAGGAAGACTGATATCTAGAGCTGCAGAGCCAACCATTATGAGTAGAAATATCATGTTTGGAAAATTTTATTTTCCTGTATAAAACAAGTTTGATATTTATGTTTGAAATGGTTATAATGATATCTCATGATGACTGTATGTGTATAATACATATGAGATGTTGGATAGTCAAGCTGGAAAGAATAGAAAAGGATATTTTCGTGACATGAGAACCCTATGTCCCTAGAAACTTCTTGTGCAAGAGAACCTTGGTCAGGAAAGATGGATCTCCTGAGGGACTGTATAGCAGAAAAGGGGATGCCTGAGACTGGGCTTGGAAAGTGAGTGACCACAAGGAAGAGGAGACTTTGATAGATCTTGATTGGGGTCATGCACACAATGGGTACGTCAAGGAAAACAATGAGCCAAGTTAACGAGACAACCCTATGAATAGATAATTATCGTATTGGATTATGAAAATTTAATCTTACAATATGAGAAAGAATGAGAATTTTATGCACAAATTTTGAACTGGCATGCTCATTAATTTGAAATATTGTAGGAAAACAATGAATGTTGAAGATATAAAAAAGTACTAGACTATGAGAGAAAATAAGGTGATGTTGGAGCAACTAAATGACAAAGGCATGGAAGGAATAAAGTCCAATGGACTTGTTGAGTACTCAACACACCTTAAAAATTCTGTGACCATTTACTTTTTGGGGTACCACTTGATCTTTGGCTTGGACTATTATCACTTCAGTATGAAACTGATGCCTTCACTTATCTCATATGTTTCATGATTGAATTGATTAAAGTTTTCTTAAGTACAACAAAGAACCTTCTTAACTCTGAAAGAGATTTAATTACTACTCAAGGAATCGACGACCTAGAATTTTCCCTGACTCACTTGAGAAATTCGACATCAACGAAACTGAAAGGTGGCAGAAATTGTTTGGGAAGTCAAAGTAGTCGAGCGCCAACCTTCATCGACATCGGCCTATGAAATCATTTTTTTCCCATGAATAAGTCTCGAGAAGGATGTTGTCGAAGGCCAATCCATTGAGTTTCGGCAGAAATATGTAATAGTCAACGCCACACAAATAGATGATGACTTCGCCGACCATCGACTCTCGAAATGTTTTTGAAGATGAAATATTATGAAGATGATAACCGGCTGGTAAACTGCACAACCTGAAATTTCTCTCGATCACCAATCCTCGATATCATCGGCGTCGAAAGTTTTACCAGAAGAATAGTATTGGGAATACACATGAATAATAGCCAACCCCCGATCCATTCGCCAGATGATGTGACGTGATGATACGTGTTAACCCATGAATGTGTTAGGTATGCTTCATGTACTATTTTTAGTTAATTTGTGTATCACACATTAGTTACTGACTCATGCGCGAATCAAAAAGAACCGTTAAACTCGCTGATACAATGCACCCTCCTCCGCGCCTCCACCGTTAACCAGTTAATATTTATCTGTAGAAATCCGATAGTACTTTATTTTGAATCTGCATTCACTACTCGTATTAACTGATCGATATGACTGGTATTCCCTCTCTAGTTATATCCTTTTCGAGTCATTGTGTATGATCCTACTATGTGCAGCAAGAAATTCAACGCAAGCAGAAGAGAGAAGCTAACAGTCTGGAAGAAGTGAACAAAAGTTCAGTGAGTATTAAATAGTTATCCTAGCAAGAATTACAGGTATGTGTACACAAGTGGTGTTTTACGCTCCATTTTTATATATTCTCACCCAACGTTGTTCTATATACGTGTTTAAAGGGAGGTTTTTAATTGCAAGAACAATGCCTCCGAAGAATCCCTCCACCAGGAAATTGCCAAGAGCGTCGAAAATACAAGAACCGGAAGTAGGAGAAGGCTCCCCCCCAACAGTTGCAAGACAATTAGAATTTGATGCCAAGCCAGTACCCGTTATTAACATAGTCACCAAGAAAGCATTTTTTCAACCCTCGACTTTCGGAGATACATAGGAAAATATTGGAGCCAAAACAACATTTCCTCATTGGTAAGAAGTATTCAAGAAAATAAAGAAGGAAGAACCCCTCGAGTATACCCCGCACAGTGACCCTAATACAAGGAAGCTCGACAACGAGTTCCTCCCAAATATGTGTAGGGCCTATCTGCACATGGTGGCGAGTCGGTCTCCATTTTTCCCTTGCATTGAGCTCCTGAAGTGGATCATTGACCACATCGATGCATAAAAATGTTTGATTAAGGATGATAACGGTGAATGCGTTGGGGTTTTCCTACCATTAGAGGTTCAAATTTACTACAAGATCAATAAGTCTAGAGAAAAGTTGAGCACTGATTTCGTTCTAAGTTTCTATGCATCCCACTATACCAGCAAAATCATGGCGTCTTGGTGGCAGGAAGACAAAACTTTCATGAACCGGATTGTCGACTGGTATCCAAAAACTAATCTTAGGGAACCATACATATACCTTATGGCTCTCCTTTACAGATTGCATGAAGAGAAAGACTGCTCCCGGTTTTAGGAGGCTTGGATGCCTCTGGCTTTCATAGTAGCCATTTCAGGTATCGGTTTCAATTGGGGCTCCATCATCTCCAAACAGCTGAGAACTTGCATAAAGAAAGCCCAGGTGCTGAAGGAGGGAGAATTTCATGCCTTCTATATGGCCTCGTATCTACTGGACGTCATCTGTGCTCAAAAAGATTTCTCTGGGATGAACCTACAATGGCACTCTTCGGACCTCACGGTCCATGTATACTTCAACATCCTATGAGAAAATAGGTACAAGAAATCCTATGGTGTTATCTGTGATCAGTTTATTGCACACATTTACTTCTTGCTCTTCAAGAAAGAATGCCCTAGATTGTCAGATCAAGTAAAGAAGGTTGTAGCCAAAATTGGCCATTGGTATTTAGATGAACGAGAAACCTACATCAAGGTTTTCGGTGCCACAGGGGGCACCCCACTTATTACCCATTTATGTTCTCGACCGGTTAGTGTTAGGGGAAATTTTTTATTAAACCATCTTGCAAGGATACAATGCAACTTTAGTAAAAGACAAGAAGCGGGATTTCATACTGTATGGGTTTCATATCAGCTTCTGCATGGTCAAAGACACTGCACATGCTAAAGAACTTGGGCTAGGTCAATTGGAATTTTCGTTCCAAACTGTTCGATTTCACAAACCCGATCCCAAGGGATTGGTCCTACAACACACATCAAATGTATGATCCTATTGGCCCTATGCCCATGACCGGCTCGAGGATGAAATTTTCACTGAGAACACTAAAGAATGGAATGTGGTGGCGTCCAGGAAAGTTGATCCTCAAGGAACAAGGTTGAGAGCTATGAGCTACGAAGAACATGCAATGTTTTTGGAGCAGACAATTCAAGAAATTAGCCGAAACCCGGAAGGAGAAGTTGCATATGAATTGGATGAAGGAATAAGTGATCCTGAAGAAGACATTGAAGCTGCGAGAAATCATCAGGAATCCCTGGTACAAATCAGGGATCTCCCGGAAGATCAAACTGCACAAGAGAGGGGTGCACTTTTATACCAACAAACCCAGCTGCTAATGAAGTGGATGTAAGATGACCCGTATCTTACCACAAGACCTGTGATTTCAAATACCGTCCAAGGCATCCCAACAGAATCGAGTGATCCCGTCTCTGAAGTTCCCAATGGTTTAGGAAACCCTGAATCCATAACATGGTCAATCAATCCTTCGGAAGGAGGGACAACTCAACTAGAGACAAGATGGGTGTCGATAGAAACACAAGCGCCTAATCCCTTGAGCACACTTATACATATATACAATGACGATGAAAGTCTGGAGCCCACTCATGACACCCCGGTGCATTTCCAAGAGGAAAAAGGTCCCAAGAACATCCCTTCCCCTGAGCCCAAATTTTAATTTCAAGACAAAGAGGTCTTGCAAAAGTGAACGGAAGCCGAAGGTGGCCTTGAAACAAAAGACTTCGATAAATTGAAAATCGAGGTGGATCCAAGTGATGAACTCGAGTCTGGGGAAACAAAGAAGGGATCTCTGCAAAAGGAAATAGGTAGTTCTGCGACTGACCAGCAAGTAAGCAACGAGTTCATACCTGACAACTCTACTCTACCCAGTACTCAAACCCCTGATGAGAGACATGTAGAATTCGGATCTACAGGACAAAGCAAGAAAGTTTGAGAGCCCACTTATGAACAAATATACACCACTGGAAGCCTAGGAAACAACCACACATGGGGCGATCAGCAGATACCAAAGCCAGTAGATGAGGTATCCAACATCTATACGATCTCCTATAATCAAAAGAGAAAGGACATCGTTCAAAGGATGAAAAAGAAAAGAAGGATCACCTTGGATCACTCCATCTTAGTTACTATAGAGGAGAACTTAATCAACATAGCAGACGCTCGTGCGTCTGAACTGATTGGCATGGGGAAATCCCTTTCTGATGATGCCCAGGATAGAGTAATGAGGGATGAAAAGGAATTATCCTCAACCCTAAAAGAGCTCGAACACTTGTGCCATCTGGCCAAGTACTACAAGAGCGCTATGCAGGCCATTGTGTATCTGAAAAGTGAGTTCAATGGAGTGTATGACGAGTTCAAGAAAGAAAGTCATATTTTGACCATGAATGTAGTTGATTTCCAGGAAGACACTCTCATGGCACTCTCGACATGAAAGGAGATGGAGAGATGGCATAAAAAAGAACAACAAGCGATAGAGAGGCTCGAATATATTGGGGCAGTTCAACAAGGTCGGGAAAAGGAAAGACATGGCATTTGGATGGTAGGAAAAAGTAGTCTTGACCGCATGAAGAAATCTGTCGAGTACTGGGCTAAGATGTCCTAGGACCCACATCGAGAAATCCAAGAGCAATGGGCCAAGTGCCAGAAACACTGGGGTAAAATTAAAAAAGTGATGAAGAATGTCAGTCTCCCCGAGTTCGACACTCCAGATGAATTTATCAACCTGAGTGACGTGTTCAAGATACATGCTGAGAAAGAATCGCTATGGGTCGAAGAGTGCGCAAAGGTCACCGATGCAAATCTAGGGCAAGTGCAACAATTCACAGAACACCCGATCAGATCTCAAGCCATGCTGCAACAAATAAACTCTAGTTTGGTGAAGTACTGAGCACATGTAGGGGATATCATAGGAGTATATGTTGCCCCTATGGAACAACATAGGTTCCCATGGGATCAAACTTGTGAAGATCTATTTATCAGTTGGTCTGAATATGAAAGAAGTCACCCCTTTCAAGAGACATCTCGGGTGGACTATAAAAGAAATTGTTGAATGACCACACCATGTGGTGATTTTTGTTTGGCTCAAACTATATTTAGCCGTTAATTACAATTAAAAATTTATATTTTAAATAGAGACATCGACCAATGAAAAAGGGTCGATGGTTGTTGTAAGAACTCTTTCTTTTTGGTTGTTGATAATTATTTTGAGACTGCTATGAATTGGGAAGTCCTTATGGACCAAAGACAATCTATTTTCATCAGATGTATGTGATTGGAGTTGGAGAAGAATTACTTCCTATCATGTTCCATGAATGGTGCAGTAAATGAGTAAGAGAAATTAATTTTGTTGTCAAGTTATCTGGTGAAATGTTTTGATGTTCTTTTCTTAATGATGAAGATAAATCGTTGTGTTGTTATGTGATGAATGTTATGGTAGATGAATTATTTTTCTTACTGTGATCCTGATTACATATGTTTTTTCTTTATGTTAATTAGTTTCTCTCAAACAGTAATTGGATGCTCATTTAGTTAATGTATTAGTACTAGGCCCTTTGGCATAGGATCATTGTCTGCATGTTTGAGCAGTGGGTTATCCCAAGCTCGACCTCTTCCCAATAGTTAAAACTTTTTTCCTGTTATTTGTCAAGTTGGTTTATATTGGCTTGCATCTCTCATACCAGCCCCACCCAAGAGAAATATAGAAAAATAACTTTCCTAACTGAAGGGAGAGCCTTCACAAGAAAACACAAAGCCCATCGATAAACTGGCCAGATCGCAATATCTTGAGAACCATTCCATCTTAAACGCTACAGAGTCTAATTGGGCCTCGGTGGTGGGTTTGGTTCCTACTGTTGAGTTAAGGGATTTAGGGCCCATCAATAGATTTGGTGCTAGAAGGAGTTCATGAGAATGAATGGCTGAATATATCAGCTATATAGTATTTCAAACAACCTACAGATTCGTAATGGTCCACATGCATGGCTAGTCATCCAACAGACAACCCACGTTTACTAAGTACTCACGAAGCGGGTAACTCACACTAGTCTGAGGAAGAACCTTTTCACCCTGAAATACCTTACGCCCTCCCTCACGAGGAAGTGAATCAATTCAGTAGAATCACCAGAGCCTACGCCCGACAAATCAACGCATTGTCCTTAACCCACATCCTCCCTCAGAGAAAACAAAAAATCAGACCGGTGGTTATCACTCCCAACGACGTTTTCGTACACTCCATTTAATACTTAATAGATTTTGCGATCACTGAAATCCAAGAACATCTTGATCTAATACCCGAGACGCCATACGACGACACCCCCGAGCCTGATGACTTCTCGTAAGAAGAAGAGATCGACTCCGACTCCGAATATATGGAAGAGATCACCATTTGTTGAGTACTCAAGAGCACTACGCAGACTGTTGTGTATCTGAAAACTGAGTTCAATGGAGTGTACGATGAGTTCAAGAAATAAAGACATTTGTTGACCGTGAATGTAGTCAAATTCTAGGAAGACACTCGCATGGCACTCACGACATGCAAGGAGATGGAGCGATGGCATGAAAAAGAACAACAAGTGGTAGGGAGGCTCAAATATATTGGGGCAGTTCAGCAAGATTGGGAAAATGAAATACATGGAATTTGGTTGGTAGGAAAAATTAGTCTCGACCGCATGAAGAAATTTGTCGAGTACTGGGCTAAGATGTCCCGGGACCCACATCGAGAAATCCAAGAGAAATCGGACAAGTGCCAGAAACAATGGGGTAAAATTAATAAAGTGATGAAGAATGTCGATCTCCCCGAGTTCGACACTCCAGATGAATTTATCAACCTGAGCGATGTGTTCAAGATACATGCCGAGAAAAACTCGCTATGGGTCGAAGAGTGCGCAAAGGTCACTGATGCAAAGCCAGGGCAAGTGCAACAATTCACAGAACACCTGATCAGAGATCGAGCCATGCTTCAACAAATGAAATCTAGTTTGGTGAAGTACTGAGTGCATGCAGTGGATATCAGAGGAGTATATGATGCCCCTATGGAACAACACAGGTTCCCCTGGGCTCAAACCTATGAATATTTGTTTATCAGTTGGTCTGAATATGAAAGAAGTCACCCCTTTCAATAGACATCTCGGGTGGATTGTTAAAGAAACTGTTGAATGACCATGCCACGTGGTGATTTTTTTTGGATCAAACTTTATTTAGCTGTTAATTACAGTTAAAACTTGATATTATAAATAGAGACATCGACCAATGAACAAGGGTCGATGGTTATTGTAAGAACTCTTTCTTTTTGGTTGTTGATAATTATTTTGAGACTGCTATGAATTGAGAAGTCCTTTTGGACCAAAGGGAAGCTATTTTCATCATATGTATGTGATTGGAGTTGGAGAAGAATCACTTCCTATCCTGTTCCATGAATGATGCAGTAAATGAGTAAGAGAAATTAATTATTTTTTCAAGTTACCTGGTGAAATGTTTTGATGTTCGTTGCTTAATGAGGAAGATAATTCATTGTGTTGTTATGTGATGAATGTTATGGTAGATGAACTATTTTTCTTTGTGTGATCCTAATTACATATGTGTTTTATTTATGTTAATTAGTTTCTCTCATACAATAATTGGATGCTCATTTGGTTAATGTATTAGTATTAGGCCCTTTGGCATAGGATCATTGTCTGCATGTTTGAGCAGCGAGTTATCCCAAGATCGACCTCTTCCAAATAGTTAAAACTTTTGTTTTGTTATTTGTCAAGTTGATTTATATTGGCTTTCATCTCTCATACTAGCCTCACCCAAGAGAAATACAGAAAAAGAATTGTCCTAACTGAAGGGAGAGCCTTCACAATAAAACACAAAGCCCATCGATAAACTGGTCATATCGCAAGATCTGGAGAACCATTCCATATTAAACGGTGCAGAGTCTAATAGGGCCTCGGTGGTGGGTTTGGTCCCTGTTTTTGAGTCAAGGGATTTAGGTCCCATCAACAAGACTTGCTACAACTGGAGTTCTGGAACCCACAACTCTAGAAATTCCTGGCCGAGTGCACTGAAGCTGGGGAGAAGTGGAACAACATGAGGGACTCCATGGTAGAGAAAGGGGTTCATTTCTTTGGGTTGTGTAGGGTTGAGGGGGAAGGAGAGATTGTTGGTTGGAACTGTTGCCAGAAATATAAATTATGAATATCATCATACATTTTTTCGGTCGAAATGCCTATTCATACATGTTTTAGGCCATAGTGCCTATGTATATAAGATTGGGCTGGATTGCCTGTGTGAATTAAGGCCAGAGGTCCTGGAATTGTAATATTAATAACATTGGAATGGCATTGTGCACTAAGGACAGTGCCAAAATAAGGGGAGGGGGATGTAACATCCTAGTTCTAACCCTTACAAACTATAATGTATTATGTAAATATTATTTAGGATGGTGAGCCGGTAAAGTTGAAAAGGGGCCAGAGTGCCTAGGAAATGTAACACTTCCTATACATTAATAAAATGCACCGTTGGATGCAAGGCCAACAAGGAAAAAAGAGATAGGGGGCTATGATTTGATGAGAGAGGGGGCTTGAGGGGATGAGTCTTGTTATTATTATTTTATTTACCCATAATTGATTTTATGGAGAAGAGGGGGTTACATGATCTTCTTGGGAGGGAGTCCATGTGGATCTTGTCTTCATGTAATTATTTAAACATCCCTTGGGGGGATGTTTTGGGGTCCTTCTTCCCTTGGTTCATCCTCTTATCATCGGTTCAATCGTTATTCTTCCCCTTCACTCACTATTGCTAGTTCATGTGCTCTTGGGATAAGCATGGAAACGAATGGCAGGAAGAGGAGAGCTAGCGTTGAATGGCTGTAATGATTTATTGATCATTCCAGGAGAGAATGGATGGATGTGTGCATAAAATTGATGGCACTTCAGATGGAACTTTCCACAGTTGAGAGTCCTTGTAATTTCTAGTAGGGATATTTCCTAACTAGTAGCACTGGAGCCCTACAGAGAAATGGAACAAACTAAGGGACTGCATGGCAGAGAAAGGTGTTCATTTCTTGGGGTTGTGTAGGATGAGGGGGAAAGACAGATGGAAATTAGGATTGCTATGAGGTTGGTAAACATGAGAGCTACTTTTCCAACTACTGTGTATTTAGACTTGGTCTAGGACCCATCCTTGTGGATTCATAGCCCTGGCTCATGGGTGATCTACTGTTGAGAGTAAATGAACAACGACGTCTATGGTTGGGAGGAACGTCCTTGGTCTGCAGCCAGTTGGTGAACATTTACTTGCAAATATAATTTATCTTTGTGTTTTTTGTTTAATGTATTCCTCTATGTATTTAATTATCTCTGAGATATGTATTCTAATGTGCCTGTCTGTTGGTTATTTGTTGTGCATGGCACACTGTTTATCTCTTTTATGATGTGACATGGATCTTGTCTTATGCATGTGGTGTGCATGCTTCTAACATTGTTGTGAAACACTTTGTTTTCGAATTAGAGATCAGAGAAATGAGTCTTGGGACTGCAACATGCCTAGCTTGCGAGTGGTTGGGTGTGTTGCATCATGTTTAAGGTAACATAGCCCGACCTCTGGGTGGTCGAGTATGCTACACCCATGGAGTAGTGAATTTAGTCTTATTCCTATCTTCCTCCTTAACTCTGATCTGATTATATCCTGCAAATCCATCAAGCATTGAAATCATTCCTGATCATGTTACCCTTTGTAAAAATGTTTCCATCTTGGGAGAGAATAATTTTCCATTGTGCATGCAATATTTAAGTTTTTGAAATCTATACACAGCCTTATTTTACCATTATTCTTCCTATAAACAACCAAGTTTGAACACCATGAAGAATGTCTAGTTTGGGCTATTATTCATGCTGCTAACATTTTATGTAACTCCTATTGAACCAAAGGAGATAACTTTGGATTAATCTACCTCAATTTCTATCTAAAGGGATTCATATCTTCCTTCAAAGGAATCATACGATGAATCACATATTCCCTATAAATCCTTGAGTTCATCATAAGTGAAATCCAAAACATCCCTATATTCTTTTAATAACTTGATAATTTCATTTCTTTCTTCTATAGGGGTGCTTTTACCTACTTTCACCATCCTAGTCTCTTTATCATTTCCTATGTTGATCTCCAAGTGGTCACATGGTTTTGCATCTGATTCTTCCTTATTCTTGTGGTCATCTTGTCTATCAAACAAAATTTTGTGTGCAATAAGGTGCCTAGGAACTGGATTAACCTTATTGTCATTATCTGTGTAATTACAACCCTCATATTTCTCATTGATATAAAATTAAAAAAATTATTTTATTTGAGTAAACAATCTAATAACCTGTTTATCATCATATTTTTTTTTCCAATGATCCAGATTATCTGGAACTGAGGGTGTAAAAATAACTTCCACTAGAATATTCTCTTTAATAAAATCATGGGAAATCTGAAGAGTGGAAGTAGCTACAACTAGCTCATCTTCCTTAGAATTGTGTTCCCTAGGAATTGCAATAAGATTCAAAGAGTCAAGATATTTAATGGAGTCCCATATTGCATTCCTATATTTTTTCAATCTTTTTGACTTGCAAGAAAACTTATTCTTAAGTTGTTGAATGACTAAATCTGAGCCTCCATTGATATTCAAACATTTGACAGCCATTTCTTTTCAAACCTATAAACCAAGCAACAAAGCCTCATATTCAGCCACATTATTAGTTGCATCAAACTCCAATATATAAGCAAACTTAAATTCTTGACCATTTGGAGATTGAATGACTATTCCAACACCTTTTCCAGCTCTAGAAAAAGCACCATCAAAATGTATATACCAAATCTCATCAACTCTATCTTCTCTAACTTATTCTTCTAAAGGTACTATAGTGTTAGAAAAAATAGCATAGTTACCAAGATCATCCTCTCTATACTTTAACTCATTCCTAGTATTTCTGGGGTCTTCAACATGATACCTCCTTTCCAATTCTCTATTCAACTTAAAAGTATTTCCATATGGAGTAGGGATGATAGCATAAGTTAAATCGATTTGTAAATTACCCCCCAAATCTGCAGTTGTCTTCCTTGAAAACAACATTCCCCAAGAATCATGTACATCTATTACAACTATATCCATTTCCATGATGTATGGGAAAACAACCAAGTTTACTTGCAAACTCTTAATGAATCCATTCACTTTAATCATTTTATTTTCCATGGGACAAATGTTATGGTAAGGTCTAGATATCCTTAAGTTTAATTTCTCCATTACATTCTTAGTCATAACATTTGAACTAGCCCTTGAGTCAAGCATGAAATTATGAAGGACTCTATTGTTCACAAGTAGAGAAAGGAAAAAAGGTTGATTCTTTTCACCCCCCCTATCCCAATTCTGCAAAATTATTGGTGCATCTTGGTAAGCTACAATTGGATATCTATCAACAATATTCCGAGGAGGATATTCTATGGATTTAAGAAACTTTTCCTTTTGAGAAGGGATCTTCATTATTTTTTACACAGGAACCAGCATTTTTGCATTATTTAACCATCCCCCTAAATCAATAGTTAAATCTGAATTTTCATGCACATTTGATTTAGGAGGGGTTTGAACTACCTTGGGAATGTTTTCTTGATTCCTATCTTGATTTCTGTTTCCATTCCTTTGGTAGGTAATGCCTCTATACTTATCCATTTATGAAACTTATTGGGGACTGGGCTTAGGCCCTAAATTTTTAGTTTCCTTATAAACAACATTACTCATGCAACTTGCACTACTACCTTGTTCAAAAAATTCCATCCAATCATGGATTCCAACATTATACTTTATGTTATCTCCCAATAAAATTCATTTTATTTTTGTCTTAGGTGATAAGTTGAGTTTTTTGTCTCTTTAGTCATTTAATAAAGTGTTCCCTTCAGTGAGTATAGTCATTAATTTTCATGTCACATAAGGTTAATAAATGACTAAGTGGTTGTAATGGTCATTGTCCTAGGTCATATTGGTCAAAAGATAAGTCATTTGTTTCCTAAGGGTGAGTCATGGGTCATATAAATCAGTTTTTGTCCATTATAAGTCATCATATATCTCTCAAAACATGATTTGACTTTTTGTCTATCGTTTTCCTTCATGATTACAAGTTTGTAGTGCATCTGGGTACTTTTGTACTGAGAGCGCTACCAACTCAACCAATATTGTCAACGCAAATCATCATTTCAACATAAGGCACGCTACCAACTCGGGGAGGAAACCCTGTTTTGAATTTTGAAAATTTCCAAGGAAAAAACTATATCAAGAAGGTGTTTTCTAAGTTCTTAGACCACGATCAAATAGTTGCAGGTCTCTTCTACAGTTGCATCTCGCCATCAAAGGAGTTATCAAGGTTTGAAATCACATCTTTTAGCTTTTCAGTTGCTTTTAATCATATTGGTATAGAATTGTCCATAATCAGGTGTCTATACAACGATGGCTACAAGAAAGGATCCTATTCCCAGGAAGTGGTCAGGCTCTTTGGTCATATTTGATCCCATTGAGACCGCTCTGATAGAGAAAATTTCCAACCATGTGGACTCATTCAAGCACATGGGGTGCTGGATATTATGCAATAAACTTGAAGGGCATCACCTGGAGGTTTCTAGAGTTTTTATGCATAACTACAAGATTGGCAAGACAAAGGTTGGTCCCTTATAAATCCATGTGATAGTGGATCTAATTGCAGAAGTAACAAAGATCCCTATAATAGGGGAACAATGGTTCAAAAAAAAGAGAATTGAAAAAGAATAGAGGTGCCAAGATATGCTCAGACCTGAGCATAGAGGAGATAATTTAGTAAATGGAGTGCCAAGGAAGTGGCTAATAGAGGAATATGAAAATCTTATCTTCATCATTCAGAGATTTTTCACTTGTGAAGGAAGATACAACTAGGTTCTACAATACTATTTCAAGCTCCTTCTTTTTTTCATTGGTAAGAAAGAGATAGAATTACCCTATTTCCTTTTCATGAGCTTGCAAAAGATGATTTCATTTGCACAAAGAAAACCTGATAAGATTCAAAAGTCTATTTTTCACCATGCCTTAATAAATCTCATATTCCTTGAACAATTGAAAAGGGAAGGGAAGGATTGGCCCACCTTCTTATTTGTATCAAATTATAAAATTGATTTGCCTCCTTCTCCTTCAAAACTCAAAACCCCTAAGAAGAAGACTACAACACCTCCTATTACCTCCTTTGTCCCATCATCTGAGATACGACAATCTGCTTCCCCCTCTGATCCCTCATTTCAAGTAGCACAAGATTCTTTCCCTTCTGCTCCTATACTTGAAATAGCTTAGCCTTATTCTTCTATTGTTCCCTCTACATCTGATACACCTTAGTCTCCTCAAGACCTTATTCCTCAAAGACCCTTACTTGTCCAATTCTACAAAAGAGATAAGAGGAAAGGAAAGTCTCAAGAAGTTGTTGTTGAGGATCAAACATAGCCTCTTGTGGAGCTTCCCCCTATAGAAATTTAAGATAATACTCCAACTATCGAAGAAATAGTTGATGCACCAACTCTCAGAAGGTCATCAAGGAGGAATCTTGTTTTATCAGAGGAGTCTCTTCCAAGTAGTGATGTAGTAAAACCTAGAGATAGGTTATCAATATTTAAAGTCTCCTCTGTTGAAAAAGAAGCATTGGAAGCCATAGTTCAGTTGAGTGAATCTCCACCAGACTCATCCCCAGAGACAGAGAAAGGACCTAGAGAGAATTGGGCTCAATTGTTCAAAGATGCAGACAGGTAGCTCAAGGAAGTTCAGGACAAGAATCAGAGGTTACATTAGGAGAAGATCACACTTGGTAGACAATTGTCAAGCCAAATAGATGAACTCACGGGGGAATGTAACTAGTTGAATAATAACATCAGGAGAAAGATGATTCAGAGGAAGAAGTTGGTAGATATATACAAACAAAGCCTCAGTCTAAGAGCAGAAAATAGAAAACTAGAAGAACACTTATATTTGGCCAAGAATATTGACGCAACTTGCCCCTCACCAAGCAAGCCGCCCCACCAGGACCTTCTTCGCACATGGGCCCGAAGAGTCTAAGTACTCTTCCACTCCTCTAGGGAGTCTTCGTCACCCACAGGACTCTCCTCGGTGATCTCCCCTTCGCAAATCGGGAAATCAGTGTTCGCGCTATCGCGAACCCTGTGTGCACATTCTCGTGCAATTCAAATCCCCAAACCCCGAATGCCGATGGTCAACGGTCAACGCTCCCGCACGTCGGTGGTTTCCCTATCGGGATATCAGAGTATGCGATGTCACGAATCCTTGACACTACAAAGTCCCGAACCCTGAACTCCGATAACACGTGCAGACTTGGCTCTTCCGCCTTCGAACTCCGGTATATCGCCACCTGTACTCCACTAGAGTCTTCAGGTCCCACACTGCCACGTCACTTCGGGACTTCGCAGATCGCGAATCAGCGATGCAAGTTTCCTTGTGGTCGAAAACCCCGATTCTCCGAATCCCGAGTCCCCGAGCCCCGACTCCAAGGGATCCTTTGACGTGTGTCCCACCAATCGACAGTTGGGATTATATCGAGGAATCGCAGGTTGTGATTTCACCAGTCGCAATTCTTTTGCATCGCAAAACCCCGATCTTGCGATGCCACCTGTCAACACCTCTGGGTGAGGCCTAATGCCTTGACACCTGTCTCCCACTCGTGCTATCGGAAAATCGTGATTCGGGAATTTGCGTCTCCTGATGCACAAGGTCATAGTCCTTGCAAAACCCCGAACTCTGACTCCTCAGGATCTTGCGCCACGTGTCCCCGTTCGGATCGACGGCTCTCGTCGAATCGGGAAATCGCAACTCGCGATTTCACGAGGTGTAAAAATCTTACCTCGCCAACCCCCGAACGCCGAACCACCGAAGCCCGATGGACCTTTAGCCTTTCTCGCCTGTGCTTACGAGTTATCTCCCATGCAACTCCTCCACGATCTGACGGTCCTCGAGATTTCGCAAAACTTCACTTGGATTACAAGTCGTCGATTCTCTTTCTCTTGAGAATCCTCCGGCTTCCAAGCTTTCCCTTGGTTCAAATCTCTCCCAGGCTTGTTCCTATGATGCTTGCAAGGAACTATCCCTCCTGAGCTTTGTTTCTCTCTGAATCCTTCAGAGACTTCTCACGCGCTTCCTGTGCTCGACTTCCAACAGCTCTCAAATCGTTGAAGTCGTCTAGACCTGTGCAATCCTGCTAACAGCAGTCCAGTCCTCCTTCTCTCAGGCTCGTCTCTGAGACTTCAATTCGACCTGCACTCACCTGCACGGTTCAAATAACCAACACAGTTTTGGTTGACGAGAATAAGAGATTCACTGTTGAACCTCCTCAACGCACTCTAAGCGGAGGAATTCGACTGCACTCGATGCAGGAATCTCCTGGTTCGAATCAGTGAAACAATTGAAACTCACTCGCTCATTCTCTCAGGTTTCGAACCTGATATGCAATCACATATGCAGCATATAGAAGATAAGCATAAAAAGAAGCAAGCATGCAACAGCATAATATCAACAACACACAGAGATCAAACACATCCATGAGATTGAATCAAAGCTTTCCTATTAATTCAATGTTTGTACATGGGTTTTCTTCACAACTCTCTGCTCGGTTCTTCTTGCTCCTCTATGCTAATGCTGAACAACCCAACTCAATTATACAAGGAGGGTGCCTATATTCGTTTTCCCTCCTGGAAGTAAAACTGTCTAATCTACAATTAATTCCTATCTAACCGCATTAAAACTATTAAATGCCTTCTTATCTATATTACAATACAAGTGCACTTCATATGAATGAAAGCATTCAAATGGCGGCGCAACAATATCCAAAGCAATTCAAAAATGTATGTGCTGACGCTGTCCAGCTATTCTTCTCTTTCCACGCACTGGCTCGCTTGATGAAGTTGTAGATGCTCCTGCATCATACTCCTCGGCTCAAAAGATTTCATGGGCTCCTGTCCATGAGCTCCTGCACGGTGTGACCATGCTTCTGTATCTCTGCTTCATCTTCCCAGCTGGCATCCTCCACTGGGTGATCTTTCCATTTCACCAGGAACTCAAAGTATTGTTTCCTCCCGGTCTTCCTGCCTACTCTCTTGTCCAGTATGCAGTCCATCTGAGGCTTGTGTGCCATTGGCAACTGCTTCTGCCATTGGATGGCTGGTTCCTCAACACTTCCAGCTCCTGCATCTTCGGCCTTATATGGGTATAGGTCCGAGACATTAAATATCGGAGATATCCCGATGCCCTCTGGCAACTCAATCTCATATGCATTCTCGCCGAATTTCTTCAGGACTTTGCATGGCCCGATTTTTTTCATTTTGAGCTTGTTGTATGTTCCCCTTGGGAACCTTTCTTTTCACAAGTGCGCCAGAACCATGTCTCCAACTTCAAACTAAAGCTGCCTCTTCCTCTGATCGGCTCTGCACTTGTATTCCTGATTCGATTTTTGCAATCGCTGCTTCACCTGCGTGTGAAGTTCTTGCATTGCTTCAGCAAATTCCTCAGCTCTCGCGCTACTAGTTTCAGCCTGTTCTGGCTCCCTGAGCTCAGAAACTCCTCTCGGCTGTGTCACATACAAAATCTGAAATGGGCTCTTACCTGTACTTCGATTCACCGAATCGTTGTACGCGAATTCTGCCTAGGGCAAAATCTGATCCCAACTACTATGATGCTCCACCACTAGGCTCCTCAACAGATCCCCTAAGCTTCTGTTGACTACTTCCGTCTGCCCATCTGTCTGCGGATGTTAAGCAGAGATGAATGCCAAGTCAGTCCCTAACTTCTTCCATAGCATCCTCCAAAAATGACCTACGAACTTGGTATCCCGATCCGAGACTATGCTTCTCGGCAATCCATGCAGTCGCACAATCTCTTTGAAAAATAAATTGGCGATGTGGGTTGCATCGTTGGTTTTATGACACAGAATGAAATGTGCCATATTTGAGAACCTGTCCACCACTACAAAAATGGAATCAACTCCTCGCTGTGTTCTCGGTAAACCCAACACAAAGTCCATGCTAATGGCTTCCCATGGCCTTTCGGGTACAGGAAACGGCTGATATAACCCTGTGTTCTGTTTTCGGCCCTTTGTGTGTTGACAAATTCTGCATCGGTCAACAAATATCTTCACATCTGCATGCATGCCTGGCCAAAAATATGATTCGCTCAGCTTGGCGAATGTTTTTTCATGTCCGAAATGACCTGCTAAGCCCCCGCTGTGCTTCTCCTTTACCAAATTCTCTCTCATAGAGCAATCTGGAATGCACAATTGATTGCCTTTGAACAACAATCCATCCTGGGTTAGGTAGTCAATCCACGAACTCCTATCCCTGAGAAGTGGGTTCTCGGCTGCCTCGTATGCCTCGCCAAAGTCTGCGTCACCTGCATACATATCCTTTAGATTTTCAAAACCCAAGGTTTTGACCCTGAATTCCTGCAGCAATAAACACTTTCTGCTCAAGGCGTCAGCTACCTTGTTCGCAGTCCCCGAAATGTGCTTGATCAAGAATGTGAAATTTTGCATGTATTCCACCCACTTTACGTGCTTCTGATTCAGCTTCTCTTGCTGACTCACGAACTGTAATGCATGATTATCACTGTACATAACAAATTCCTTGGGTATGAGGTAATGCCTCCATTTTTTCAAGGCCTGGATAATGGCATAGAATTCTTTATCATATGTGAAGTACTTCAGTTTTGCATCATCCAGCTTCTCGCTGTAGTATGCAACAGGTCTATCATCCTAACTTAAAACTCCTCCAACAGCATACCCACTGGCATCGCACTTCACTTGGAAGGTTTTCTGAAAATCTGGCAACACTAACACTGGTCGCTCAATTATCTTTCTCTTCAACAATTTGAAGCTCCTTTCAGCCTCTGTTGTCCAATGGAAAACCTTATGCCGCTTCTTCACAGTGTCCATCATTGCGGCATTGATTCCACTAAAATTCCGAATAAATTTTCTGTAGAAGCTTGCCAAACCATGAAAGCTCCTTACCTCAAAAACATTTCTTGGTGATGGCCAATCCCTGATTACTTCAATCTTCTCAGGATCCATCTTCAACTCATTTGCTGAGATTACAAAGCCCAAATAAATGAGTTATGTCTGCATGAAGGAACACTTCTTCAAATTGATCAGCAGTTTCTCCTGCTGCAGTCTTCTCATCACAATGGCCGAATGCCTCAAGTGTTCAGCCTTTGTCTTGCTGAAAATTAAAATATCATCCAGGTATATGACTACAAATTTGCCAATGAACTCCCGCAGGACTTCATTCATCAGTCGCATAAATGTGCTAGGCGCGTTTGTCAACCCAAATGGCATGACCAACCATTCATACAAACCCTCATTTGTTTTGAATGTTGTCTTCCACTCATATCCCTCTCTCATCCGGATCTAATGGTATCCACTCTTGAGATCTATCTTGGAGAAGTAATTTTCCCCACTCAGGCAATCCATCAAGTCGTCCATCCTTGGCAGTGGAAACCTGTACCTGATGGTAATCTTATTTATCGCCCTGGAGTCTGTACACATTCTCCAGCCCCCATCCTTCTTCGGACTTAGTACCRTTGGAAYGRCACACRGACTCAGACTCTCCCTCACCAGTCCTTTATCCTGCAGATCCAGTACCTGCCTTTTGACTTCCTCGTTCTCCTGAGGTGTCAACCTGTACGCTGCCTTATTTGGTAGACTTGCTYCRGGTATAAGGTCAATGTGGTGACTCACACTCCTCATCGGTGGMAACGAAYRAGGTAKTTCGTCCACGATGATATCARCGAACTCTCCAAGTAGTTCCTGAATTTCCTCTGGTAAGTCGTCCACTCTTGTGCTTGTCAGGATAATTTTCGGCTTCCTGACAACAAAGAATTGTGGATCCTCATCCTTCTCCAGCTTTGTGAGAAGCTCCTTCCCACTCATGAGAAGTATGGCACTCCTCACTTCCGGCTTCACTTCCTTATCCTTTACCAGATGCAAGGTATGTGATTTCCCATCCTTCTCAAAGGTATAGGTGTTCATTCTCCCATCATGAACAACATTTTTGTCAAACTGCCATGGTCTTCCCAATAATACATGACAGACATCCATGGGTATAACGTCACACAGAATTTCATCCCTATATTCACCCATTTTAAAATTGACCAAGCATTGCTTTGTAACACATACCTGGTGTCCTTTTTGCAGCCATGACACTTTGTATGGACTTGGGTGTCTGTGTGTCTCCAGCGCAAATTTCTCCACCATCTCGTTTGAAACGAGATTGTCGGTGCTCCCACTGTCCACTATGACCTTTCATTTCCATCCCTTGGTCTTGAAAGTCGTCTGGAACAGTCTGCATCTTTGCGTTGTGTCCTCCATCTCTTTCTCGGGTTTCAAGAGAAATTTATGCACTGTTAGTGACTTCCCACTTCCAGCGTCTTCATCTTCAACATCACGCCTCTGCGCCTCAGTAACATGAGCATTTCCTCTGTCCATATTCCTCTCTGTACAATCAACAGATTTATGTTCGTATTTCCCACACGTAAAACATGTGATAACTCCTCCATGGCCTCTTCCTCTACCCCGGGTACGAGGAAAAGTGTTGGCGTCAGCATATCCTCCTTGTTGATCACCTTGTTGCCTCCTCGGCTCAGAAATTTGTTGCCTCTGTTGCGAGGTTCCACCTCTTTCATCTTTTCCTTGAGGCCTCTTCCAATCCTCCTTGGGCTTTTGAGTTCTCTCTTGGGCAACTGATTTGCCTCTAGGCTGGCTTCTGCCTCGCCCTCGCTGTCCCTGCTTGCGGCTCAGCTTCTCCTTTGCTTTCAAAGCCATCTGGTACGCTTCCTCAACTGTTCGGATGGTGACCATACTTAATTCATCATGAATATCATACCTGAGACCATTCAGGTATCTCGCCACCTTTTCGTCATCACTCTCCCGATGACCAGCTCGAATATTGAGCCTATAGAATTCCTCGGTGTACTCCTTCACCGTCATCAGCTTCTGTCTCAGGTTCTGCATGCGCCTGAATAGAGTGATCTGGTAATCCCTCGGAATGAACTTCGCCTTCATCTTGGCGATCATCTGATCCCATCTTTTGATCTTTTGTTTGCCTTTGGAACACCTGTCTGCCTGCAGCTCGTCCCACCATAAGGCCGCATGTCCCTTCAGCTTCGTGACGGCATGCCTCACTTTCTTGTCCTCTTCGATGTCTTCATAATCGAAGTAGGTGTCGAGTGCTCGGATCCAATCCAACAACTCTTCTGTATCCAGGCTTCCCTCGTAAGCTGGAATGTCCATCTTCGTCTTCGAGTTTATCCTCGAAATGGCTCTAATCAGTCTTTCGATTGATGCATCCTCTGCCGTGACTTCTTCAACATCGTGTCTAGCTTCCTCTTCAATCTCAGGATCACTGAACTCTGCTGCACCAACACCACTTCTCCGGGTGGTCTCCATTTCTTCAAGTCTGGCTCGGAGATCTCTCATCTCTCGCTCTATCTCAGCATTACCTGCTGGCCTACCCCTTCTTCGGGCATCCCTGTCTTCACGATCAGGATATTGCCTCTCTCTCCCGGGCGGCATGGCGGATTTCGTCCCTCTACTACCAAAGCAAAGAGAAACCCTTTTCTGGCTCTGATACCACTCTGACGCAACCTGCCCCTCACCGAGCAATCTGCCCCACTAGGACCTTCTTCGCACATGGGCTCGAAGAGTCTAAGTACTCTTCCACTCCTCTCGGGAGTCTTCGTCACCCACAGGACTCTCCTCAGTGATCTCCCCTTCACAAATCGGTAAATCGGTGTTCGCGCTATCGCGAACCCTGTGTGCACGTTCTCGTGCAATTCAAATCCCCGAACCCCGAATGTCGATGGTCAACGGTCAACGCTCCCGCACGTCGGGGGTTTCCCTATCAGGATATCGGAGTATGCGATGTCACAAATCCTTGACACTACAAAGTCCCGAACCCTGAACTCCGATAACACGTGCAGACTTGGCTCTTCCACCTTCGAACTCCGGTATATCGCCACCTGTACTCCACTAGAGTCTTCAGGTCCCACACTGCCACGTCACTTTGGGACTTCGCAGATCACGAATCAGCGATGCAAGTTTCCTTGTGGTCGAAAACCTCGATTCTCTGAATCCCGAGTCCCCGAGCCCCGAATCCAAGGGATCCTTTGACGTGTGTCCCACCAATCGACGGTTGGGATTATATCGAGGAATCGCAGGTCACGATTTCACTGGTCGCAATTCTT
>JZKD02S2144677.1:267730-290179 GCA_000966675.3 Picea glauca
TATCGCCACCTGTACTCCACTAGAGTCTTCAGGTCCCACACTGCCACGTCACTTTGGGACTTCGCAGATCACGAATCAGCGATGCAAGTTTCCTTGTGGTCGAAAACCTCGATTCGCTGAATCCCGAGTCCCCGGGCCCCGAGTCCAAGGGATCCTTTGACGGGTGTCCCACCAATCGACGGTTGGGATTATATCGAGGAATCGCAGGTAACGATTTCACTAGTCGCAATTCTTTTGCATCGCAACACCCCGAACCCCAATCTTGCGATACCACCTGTCAACACCTCTGGGTGAGGCCTAACGCCTTGACACCTGTCTCCCACTCGTGCTATCGGAAAATCGTGATTCAGGAATTCGCGTCTCCTGATGCACAAGGTCACAGTCCTTGTAAAAACCCAAACTCCGACTCCTCAGGATCTTGCGCCACGTGTCCCCGTTCGGATCGACGGCTCCCGTCGAATCGGGAAATCGCAACTCGTGATTTCACGAGGTGTAAAACTCTTACCTCGCCAACCCCCGAACGTCGAACCACCGAAGCCCGATGGACCTTTAGCCTTCCTCGCCCCTGCTTACGAGTTATCTCTCGTGCAACTCCTCCACGATCTGACGGTCCTCGGGATTTCGCAAAACTTCACTTGGATTACAAGACGTCGATTCTCTTTCTCTTGAGAATCCTCCGGCTTCCAAGCTTTCCCTTGGTTCAAATCTCTCCCAGGCCTGTTCCTACGATGCTTGCAAGGAACTAACCCTCCTGAGCTTTGTTTCTCTCTGACTCCTTCAGAGACTTCTCACGCGCTTCCTGTGCTCGACTTCCAACAACTCTCAAAGTGTTGAAGTCGTCTAGACCTGTGCAATCCTGCTAAAAGCAGTCGAGTCCTCCTTCTCTCATGCTCGTCTCTGAGACTTCAATTCGACCTGCACTCACCTGCACGGTTCGAATAACCAACACAGTTTTGGTTGACGAGAATAAGAGCTTCACTGTTGAACCTCCTCAACGCACTCTAAGCGGAGGAATTCGACTGCACTCGATGCAGGAATCTCCTGGTTCGAATCAGTGAAACAATTGAAACTCACTCGCTCATTCTCTCAGGTTTCGAAATTGATATGCAATCACATATGCAGCATATAGAAGATAAGCATAAAAAAAAGCAAGCATGCAACAACATAATATCAACAACACACAGAGATCAAACACATCCATGAGATTGAATCAAAGCTTTCCTATTAATTCAATGTCTGTACATGGGTTTTCTTCACAACTCTCTGCTCGGTTCTTCTTGCTCCTCTATGTTAATGCTTAACAACCCAACTCAATTATACAAGGAGGGTGCCTATATTCGTTTTCCCTCCTGGAAGTAAAACTGTCTAATCTACAGTTAATTCCTATCTAACCGCATTAAAATTATTAAATGTCTTCTTATCTATATTACAATACAAGTTCACTTCATATGAATGAAAGCATTCAAATGGAAGCGCAACAATCTCCAAAGCAATTCAAAAATGTATGTGCTGGCGTTGTCCAGCTGTTCTTCTCTTTCCACGCACTGGCTCGCTTGATGAAGTTGTAGATGCTCCTGCATCAAATATGCTTAGCAAGAAGAATTTGGCTATCTTCTTGAAAGAGATTACTTCTTCAAGTTATCCCAAGCATGATGATTGATTCATAGATGTTTTAAGGTTATGTGTGACTACTGACCAATGATGAGTTAATGTTTTGAAGATTAATGAAAGTATGGAAACTACCTTAAAAGATACATGTATGGTATGGTTATTGAGATGAAGTCTGAGTAGTATCAATAGGATTAGTAATTGGAAATGATATGTGCTTTTTTGAGACAGGTTCTCCATTTCAAAAAGAATTTTGCAATTAATTTTGAAGATTTCGGACAAAGCAGGCAACTACATGAGTTTGTAGCGCAAACTGTGTTTTCTCCATGCAATTCACTACCAACTCGATAGCTTTCTGCATGTTACATTTTGATCAAGGGTTGACCTAATTTTATTTCGTAAAAGGATGAATCATAACTCCGGGTTTTAGCTAATATGCAGTAAATATTTCTACAACCATGAGGTAGCTCAAGAGGAGCTAGTGGGAATTCGAATGGGACACCTATCCCTTAAGAATAGGATCTCATCCTGTCACTGTGCATTAGTTTAGATTTGATTTGATATGTGTCTTTCAGATCCAGTTATTGAGGATCTTAGTCAAAGTTTGTAAATCTTATTTAAGCCCATTGAGGCATCTTTCTGAGGGGTTCAAGATTGAAGAATCTATTGTACTCTTTTGATGTAAAATATTGATATATATTTTGGAATGATAAGTCTCTTTCATTGATATTTCTCAGATCCCTGTCTCTCTTTCTTATTCTGTACTTGTGGTTTGAATTTCATGTTCATTTCTTTGATTATTTAATGATTGATGTTTGCCATATTATATCTGCATTGATAAATAAAGGATCACAAGCCCTCTGCTGGTTATATATGACCTTTTACATGTGTTTTCAATATATGTAATGTTGTTGGTATATTTAGCATTCTCCATCCACCTTAATTATAGAAACCATCTCATCAATAGCTCTTGAAGGCCTTATTTTGTCTAGATATGTTCAAACTGCCTTGTGTGAATGAATAAGTGTGAATTGTTCATCTTTGATCTAGCTTTAAAATACATCTTTAATCATTATGATTATGTTACCAAGATTACTCAACCTACAAACTTGAGTGACCCTTGGAGTGATAACACTTTATACTACACATATTAACCTATTCATTTCCTGAATTACAATAATATTCTTCATCACAACCTTCAAGAAAAACTAGACAAGTCATTTCCTCATGAAATTCACCGCAAGGCCTACAACAAGGTATGGCTTGATGATCTACCAAGTTGGTGGAATCAAAAGGATTAAGTGGCCTTTGATCATGTGGAGGGGGTATCTTTGGCCACTTATCATTTGGATTATGATGAGATCTATTAGCTTGTGCCCTCTCCATAGTGATCAATCTATTTTGTAAAACATTAATTTGATTGGCATGGTTTACTTCCATTTTTTTGATCAATTGATTCAACTCCTTAGTTCCATCACTAAACGACTCTTGGCCCTATACTTTCTTCTACCTTTCCTCGACATTCTTGGAAGAAGAAACTCTAGAAAAACCAAGAATATTTGACTTCCTAGCATCCTACATGTTTTTATCAATCCTCACTGCAAAAGCTTGTGCATCCTTAATAGTTTGAGGATCCTTATCCCTTAGTTGATATCTCATTTATCCCTCAAAGGCTTCCATGTAATAAATCAAAATTGCAGTATCTGAAGGCTTAATTGTTGTAGGACGAATTTTCACCAAGTCATTAAATATTTTGTTAAATTCATCCATGGTTTCATTTTCCTTTTTTAACTTGAGCTAAGGGCAACTAGTAAAAATCTGTTTTCTTTTTTATCACCCCACCTTTCTCTAAAATCTTAGAAAATTTCGGCTAGGGTGCTAAACTTGTTGGGATCTTGTTATGAAAACCATTTAGTAGTATCCCCCTCTAAATAATATATAAAAAAAGTCATATTTATGTCCTCTTCACCATGCCCACGAAAACACTTCAATATACACAAGTCAAAATTCAAAATGTGAGCATGGACACTAACAACATTGTTTCCCTGAAAACAAGGCAAATTCTCAATGGATTTGTCAGGAATTGCATGAGGAGAACCTTGAATTGCTGCAAAACTCAAATACCTTAGTAAAGAACTCATGAATACATTAGGATTAGTTGTTGTATTATTAACAATTGGTTTATTATTTTGTTCAAACGAGAATTGGATATCAAATACTGCTTCTTCTCCAAGACTTTCAAGTAGAATACGAGGAGCAAGGCAATTTAGTCTCCTCCTATAAACCCGTTCAGGCTCAAGAAAACAGTAAATAAATCCTTGTAAAGTGCTCCTAGTAGTATGCTTCAAATATTTTTCCAATGGAGTCACCACTTGGAGAGTAAGCAAACAATGAAAAACCAACCCAAGCTAAAACAATTTAGGGAAAAAATTTATTACTTAGTTTTAAAAGAATAAATTAGTTAAGTTGTTTAGAGCAAGGGTAAAAGACTTATCCCTGGCAGTGGTGCCAAATATGTTTTCATCCTTATACACACCTACAAATGTGGAAAAGTCTTAATCCACTTGATGTTTCATTCGAGGCACAATACTAGAGACTTAGCTGGCATTGTTGAAAGAAACTGAGGACCAAAGGCTTAGCTGTCAAAGTTGAAACAACAAAAGAAGGCTTAAATAACTTATCCATGCATGAGATAATAGAACCTACCCTAGAAGTAGTAATAGAAGAGATAGTGCATGCATAACTTTTGAGAGAACGTCAACATTACGAAGTTACTATGCTAAGATAAGATAAGAATACAAATGGAAAGATGAATCCCGAAACTCAGATCACAGGGAAGAAGGCCAAAAATATCAGTAAGAATAAAGAAAAGTTAGAAAGACTGCAGGAGGTTCTAGTGAAGACTTCGCAAGAAGCAGGCTTGCAGAAATTGAACATCATTGGAATAGAAGAACAACGCAAAATGGTACTTCACCACGAAGAAGCTATATGACCGTTGGAGGCATCCCGACCATTAGAAGGATGCTCTAGAACAGTTAGAAACACATTTATTGTAGAAAATATCACCATCATACCATTGAGACTGCACCATAACAGATGGAATTGTATTTATTAAGGCATTTCGACCTGTTGGAGGAATCCATTACGATGTTGTTTATTTAATCCGTCGCATGTTACACCAAGACCACTTTTTGAAAACTGAGATTATCCGAGCTAAAAGAGAACTAATTTCTACCGCGTTGTGCTTTTGAGACCTCACCACCCATTTTTCTTACCTTGAGTGTCTATTCGCCTACCTGAGTGATTTGATTACGAGCGTGTATGTCAGGCGAACGTAGTGAAATAGAGAAGTCTATGGAGGAGATCCTAATAGACCTTATGGCTCAGAAAGTTATGTTTGCAGGAGTACAAGCCTCATCAACGTGAGGATTGAAAGAATCCCCCTCGACTGAACATCGACCTGGGCCATCCTGAATTGCGACAAAGAAGAGAAGCAAGCACCGCGACAACCTGGCGAACGTGAAGCTGATCTCGACGGTCTTGCCCGACTACATCCCACCTATAGCTGGTGCAGTTAGTCACAACAATGTCTTGTGTGACTTCTATTGCATGCTCATCACTTCGTACCTCCCGAAGGGGATACGCACAGTCGGACCATAGCTAGGACTGATCCCTGATATTAAGATCAACGATTTCAACCTCGATGACATAAAGAATTATGTGATTCTCGTACTGCATCGCTACCTGACGAAGACGTCTAGGAAGAAGTCGAAGATAGTTCCTCAGCCATGGATCAAGGATATTGTGAGGTCCATGATCCTCAACGTGATCAAGATACCCCACCTCGGTAGACATCAGGAGGTTAACGCATGCATTAAAATCCTCCTATCATGCTACCATGGAGGTTATCTTTAGTTAGACAAGTGCGTGACTATGGATCTAGTGTTGATCCACATGATCACTAGATTGAGCGTGCAAGGACCAGACCCTCACCAGTTCTATCCAAGGAAGGCTGCAGATCGCTCCTTGACATAGCGTATAAAGGAAACCTATGGCGTTGTGGAGAAGGGGAAGCGAGGCTACAAGGTATCTTCCATCCAATATGGCATAGTGCGCCTATGTTTTCAGTTGATCGCTGGTAAGTTCATCAGTAAGAATCGACCAACACATGTTATAAGGTTCATCATCGACCTCGCAGGGAAGTGCATCTATGGCATGCGGATGAATTGGGTGAGATACCTTGTCAGTTGGTTACTCATTCTTATAGCATTTGCCGCTTGGGAGATGCCGGAGGGAGTGAAATTCCTAGAAGTCAAGCCATCAAAACCACTGGCTGTGAGCTTCACCACCTTATGGTATACAAGTGGTATGGAGAAGCAGTGGCAGTTGAATTTTGTCTTCCACACCTACTACCTATAGCTCACATGCACCATTGAGTCCTTCCCCCAAATGACATCGAATACACTCCATAGGTTCAGGCCACTCGCAAAGTTCTGTGCAGACCGACACTTCATATATATCACCACGCACGACGATGAAAACAAGGAGGAGCTACAGTCTTACTACAAATTGACTGAGGAAGATATGGAGGAGATAACCAAGGAATGGCTTGCAAAATTCCTTGTACTAGTTGGATATGCAGAACTCTCCGACCCTGACCTCAACGGAAGTTCTGTGGTCACCGGGAATGAGTGTAATGGACTGCGCAATGCTAAGAAAAATAAAAAGAAGAAATAAGTTCAGGAGATAAACAAATCATCGGAGGAAACTGCGCCTGACTCACCTGTAGGAGGAGGAGGTGACGAAGTAAACCAAGAAGAGGGAGGGGAAGAAGACAATCAAGAAGAGGGTAATGTGACACCGCTAAAAGATGCCCTTACAGAGGCTGAGACATCAAAGAAAAGGAAGTTTTCTACAAAGAAACCCTTAGCGCAAAAGAAGTCATGAGCCAATAAGCCTCAGTCATAGAATTTTCTCACAGTGGATGATATTGACCTCATCATCGCATTTGTAGTAGATGATTCGGAGGATATATTGTAGTGAAACAAAGAAAAGCAGGAGACAATGTATGAAAAAATCGAGGTGGAGTTGAAGGGGGTATAACAATCTCTCTATTTGAGCCACACATTGTCTACTGTACCGTCGTCATTAGAAGTTGTAGAATTGGGGGATGATCCCACCCAACTGCGACGGATATCAGATGATATAGAAGCTCGACTTCGTTGAGTACAGGAAGAAAAAGAGAAGGCCATAGAGGCCTTGAAGAAAGAAAAGGAGGAATCCCTATAGCAATGTCAGGTTGCATAACAAGAGAAAGATGACCTTAGAGAAAATTTTGAAGAAGACAGAGAGAAGATCCAGAAAGAGAAAAACCAGTTGCTTGTGGAGCAGATGAGGGTTAGAGAGGTAGTAACTAGAGCACTTCGCTCTGTGCCAGGATTGGGTCATATGGAAGAAGAGACAACTGAGAGCTAAGTGGGGAAGCTCACTAAGGATATTCAACAACTTCAAGCAAGAGTAGTAGAGTTAGAGCTACAAGCAGTTTCGATCACTCTTCAAGAAGTGTGATATCAAGGGGAATAAACTGCTAGGAGAGAAGTCGAAAGAATCAAGGAGTTAGATTTAGAATGTAAGAAACTCAGTAAACGAAGAACACAGACCTATGAGTGTCAGGTAGAAGACCCAGAGATGAGGATATTGGAGGCACAGCTCCAGGAGGCGAAGAAAAAGGCATCGACCGTGCAAGCACAACTGAAGAAGCTTATGACTTTTGAGAATATGAAGAGATCACAGGAGCAACACGCAGTTCAACAATAGGTCACTGCTATCTAGAGCAGAATGATGGAGGTGACACAACGACTCCAGATGGTGCAGGACGAAGCCTGCACCCTCTTTGAAGAAATCGAGGGACAAGGATCACAGCTGGAACAGGTGGTCGCAGCAGTGGAACAACGCCTGGAAGGGCCTATCACCGAGCAAGTCATTCAAGAGTTCTCTGCGCAGAAGGCTCTGGCGAAGCAACAATTCGAGGCAGCTCGAGCTAAGATCGAGGCCTTCGAAGCAATATTGCCCAGATCAAAGTGACTCAGGATGAGTCATAGGTGAGTTTCGGGGGCCTGTTGGCCCTAGAACCAAGTTTTGGGAGAATTTTTGTTGTGTTTGACCATTTTTGGGACTTCGACATATTGGTCGAAGATGGATCACCCAGGCAAAGTGGAGCTCGTGGGATATCACCCTTTTTGTGGGATTTTTGGGTTTTAGGGTTTATGTAACGGGTATGGGATGTCGACCCATGGGTCTTACCCATGTTTAGGCCCATTTTTTAATGTATAAATAAGTTGCTAGGCATTGTAAGAAGTAGTTCTGGTTAGCTATTTGCAAATTCTAAGTGGTATTTGGCTTAGTGCATGAATATGTTAGGGCTTGCAAAGCTAAGTGCAAGCATTTTGTAAGTTCTTTGTGCACAGACTGTGTAAAGGCTCGGTGCTTGGATATAACTTGGGGAAGGAGGATCAAGCGAGGTTTGTGAAAATCTCCTATCATAGGCGGAGTTGGCTTCATGGCTTGGTGCATGTAAGGAGATTGAAGAGACTAACAAAGAAGAGAAGAAGAGTTGGTGGACATAGACCAACACTAGGGTGAACCACATATATCCTGTGTCGATGTGCTTTGTGACATGTTGTTTATGTTGTTTATGTATGTAATTTCTTAATACATTGATGCTCAGTTCTCTATATATCAAGGAATGCTAGATATACTCTGTTGTTATGTTCTAATGGTTAGATATGCTTAGATATTGAGTAATATTGCATTATTCTGTAACATGGGTTAAAACTTTGATGTGGATAAGGGTTAAAAGACTAATGAATGTTAATTTCTAAGTGCTCTGTTAAGTATTGTGATCACGGATCCGTGTCCCTGCTAGGTTGTAGACACTTGAGTCTTGCAACCCCCCCTGTCTCTACCTCGGGTGAGGCTTCATCTGCTTCGCACATGTTGCTGAAAGGGATGGTAGTTAGGGTTTTGTTGGTGCGTTGTTGAAGTGTTGAACCCTGGGTTTTCCCTTGTGCCAACAACATGTCATGAATGATGAGTGTGCCACATGTTTCGACACTTTGGGTTTCAGGAGTTTTGGATTGTGAAGCATGAGGTACTCCCGGAGTAGTACAAACCCAAAGTGACATGGCACCTAACGTCATATAATGCCATAGATGTTGATGTGTCACAAAATGGGAGTGATACATGTCACTAAAAAATGAGCGGATGACATGCTCAACTAGGGCTTCTTTACCATTCTTCATAGCTTCCAACTTCACAAGGCCATACATACCTCACCATGAGGGACCACATGGCATACCACATATCACCAAAAAAGGAACTACATGTACTATCCATCCATGATATTGTTACATGCAATTCAACTGTCCTTCATGTCCATATTCCTCAATCAACTCTGAGTCCCATAACAACACCTCTAGGGATTCATGTAGACTACATAAAATGAACCCAACTAACTCACCATCAATCTTGATCATACAAATTTCAATCATATATCCAATGTCTTTGGGCCTCTCTAAGGGTTGACATCAATGAAAACCAATTGTCCAAACCAACTATCCAACATTAACATTATGGACGAATGATAGCTTTGTCTGCTAGGTTATCCCAACTCACTGGTGTGCTACATTTCCTTCCATACAAGGCTTCAAATGGGATCATCTTTAATGAGTCTTGATACCCATTATTGTAAGTGAATTCCACTATGTAGATATAATCTTACCATTTTGATGGTTTTTCCATCACATACATTCTAAACATGTCTTCAATGAATCTATTAGTCCTCTATGTTTTCTCATTCAACTCCGAGTGATAAGTTGTGCTGAGATTTAAATTCGTCCCAAATCCCTTGAACAAACCTTTCCAAAAATTATATGTAAATTTTGGATCTCTATCTGAAACAATTTCCTTAGGGACTTCATGTATCCTGACAACTTCCTTCATGTAAATCCCTGCAATGTTTCTTTCCTTGTGTGTTATATTCATAGGAAAAAAATATGATTCCTTGGTTAATTTATCTACCACCACCATGATGGAATCATACTTCTTCATTGTTTTAGGCATCTTTGTAATAAAATCAATTGTAACCACTTCCCATTTCCACTAGGAATGAGAAATGGTTGTAGCATCCCCACTGGATGTCTATACTTTTATTTTACCTTTTGAAATTCTAGACACTTGGCTATGTAAGTAGCCACTTCCTTCTTCATTCCTAGCCAAAAGTATTGGCTTCTTATAGCTACAATTTTCTTCTGATATCTTGGGTGCCCAACATATGGCACATTGTGCATTTCCTTCAACACTATATTTCCAGTTCTCTTGAATTAGGCACATATATTTTTCCTTTGTACATGAGGATTCCATCCTCTTTTGACTCATAATAATAGAACTTTTGTTGTAAATTTCCTTGTTGTAATGTCTCTTTTATTTTTATATATTGTTGGTATGAATTTTCAACCCCTAGAATTTTGTCTTTTAAATTTGTGTTGAACATGATGATGGCTGAAATATGCACTTCATGAGCTCTTATGTTGAGTGCATCAACCACCTATTTTGTCTGGAATTTAATGTTGGTTTTCCAAATAAATTCTTCACACATATATGGTCTTTTCTTAACTCAAATATTCTTCCCATGAGATAATGTCTTCACATTTTTAGTGCATGAACAATGGATGCCAATTCCAAGTCATGTGTAACATAAATCTTCTCATGCTCTTTTAATTTTCGAGATTCATAGCATACCACATGATCCTTTTGAATGAGGAATCCACTGATCCCTTACTTGCATGCATATGTTCACACTACAAATTCTTCATTTCCATCTGCAATATTTAAGATTGGTGCACTAGTCAAAATATATTTCAATTGTTGAATTTTTTTTTCACATTTGGGGGTCCATTCAAATTTCACTCCCTTCTTTTTCAAAGAAGTAATTGGTCTTGCAATATTTGAAAACCCCTTTATGAATCTTAGGTGATAACTTGCAAGACCCATAAATGATTTGAATTATGTGATATTTATTGGTGTTGGCCATCCCTAATGGCCTCTATCTTCTGAAGATCAACTATTATTTTGTTTTCTGAAATAATACATCCCAAGTAATGAATCCTCTTTTGGAAAAATATGCACTTACTTAACTTGGAATACAACTTATGTTCTCTCAAAACATGCAACACCATTCTTAAATGTTTCTCATTCTCTTATTCTATGTTGGAGTATATCAAAATATCATTGAAGAAAACAATTACAAACATGTCCAAGTATTCCTTGAACACTCCATTCATAAAGCGCATGAAAACAATTGGGGCATTTGATAGCCCAAATGGCACTATTGTGAATTCATAATGCCCATATCTTGTTATAAATGTTTTCTTGCTAATGTATTCTTATTTATCCTCATTTAATGATAACCTAATATCAGTTCAATCTTGGAAACTATTCTTGCACCTTTCAGCTAATCAAAAATATCATCAGTCATTGGAAAATGATATTTGTTCTTTATTGTAACCTTATTCAGCTGCTTGAAATCAATACATAACCTTAAGGTTCCATATTTATTTTTCACAAAAATAATTGGGGCTCCCCAAGGTGACACATTTGGGCGTATATGTGCCTTCTTTAACAACTCTTCAAGTTGCACATCCAAATATTTCAATTCTGGTGTGCCTATTTTGTAAGGTGTCTTGGACACCGAGGAAACTACTAGCACCAAATCAATAGAGAAATCAATGTCTCTCTTTGGTGGAAATTATGGAATCTCCCTAAAAACATCTTCAAAATATTTTAAGCCACGATGATCTTCAACACTTTCCACTTGATATCTATCTTCCTCTTCCATGTGGGCTGCAAAAATTTGGCATCCCTTCCTAAAAATCATTTTCAGTTTCATGGATAAAATTCTCTAACAGTTATAGCTCTTGGAATGCCTTGAATCTTGCCTTGATTTCTATCCTCATCAAGGAAAGTTGTTTTATTGTTTTAACAGTCTAGGATAGCATGGTGTTTTTCCAGCCAATCCATGCCAATTAGACAATCATATGAACCCAATGGTATGATGTTGACATCTACCTTTGTGTTAAGTCCATTCATGTCTATTGGAAAATATTTAACCAACTCATAGATCTTTCTCTTAGCCTCTATGTATAACTAAACTAACCAATGTTTCTTATGCTTACTCCTTTGCAAGTGAAGTTTTTCAACAATGTTGGATTTTATGTAAATATGGCTAGCTCCAAAATCAATTAAAATTTATATGGTTTGGTTATCAATCTTACCTTCCACTTCAATCATGGGGGATTGATACTTTGTTTTCTTGTTGTCCAAGGATGCATAAATCCTTGGCATGCTTCCTCCCATGTATTCAACTATTTCACCCTCCTGAATTTTTTGGAAAATCCTCATTCTTTCTGGTGTGCCTATTTTGTAGGTTGTCTTGGACACCTATTAACTATTGGCACCAAATCAATAGAGAAATCAATGTCTCTCTTTGGTGTAAATCCTAGAATATCCCTAAAATCATCTTCAAAATATTTTAAGACAGGATGGTCTTCAGTACTTCCCACTTGATCTCCAAATTCCTCTTCCATATGGGCTACAAAAATTCGACATCCCTTCCTAAAACTCTTTTTAAGTTTCATGGATGAAATTTCTCTAATAGCTATATCTCTCGGAATGTCTTGAATCTTTCCTTGCTTTCCATCCTCATCAAGAAAAATGTTTTCTTTTTTTAACAATCTAGGATAGCATGGTTTTTTTCCAACTAATCCATGCCAATTAGAAAATCATATCAACCCAATAGTATGATGTTGACATCTACCTTTATGTTCAGTTCATTCATGTCTATTGGAAAATTTGTAACCAACTCATAGATCTTCCTCTTAGCCCATATGGCTAACTGAACTAACCAAGATTTCTTATGCTTACTTCTTTGCAAGTGAAATATTTCAACAATGTTAGAGTTTATGTAACTATGAAAATCTCCAGTAAAATTGATATGGGTTGGTTATCAATATTTCCTTCCACTTCAATCACGGGGGATTGATAATTTTTTTAATTGTTGTGCAAGGATGCATAAATCCTTGGCATGCTTCCTCCCATGTCTTCAACTATTTCAACCTCTTGAATTTTGTGGACAATCCTCATTCTTTCTGGTGTGCCTATTTTTCAAGGTGTCTTGGACACCAGGGAAACTACTGGCATCAAATCAATAGAGAAATCAATGTCTCTCTTTGGTGGCAATCCTTGAATCTCCCTAAAAACATATTCAAAATATTTTAAGACGGGATGATATTCAATACTTGCCACTTGATCTCCAACTGCCTCTTCCATATAGGCTGCAAACATTTGGCATCCCTTACTAAAACTCTTTTTCAGTTTCATGGCTAAAATTTCTCTAACAATTATATCTCTCAGAATTCCTTCAATCTTTCCTTGATTTCCATCCTCATCAAGATACGTTGTTGTCTTGTTTTAAAATTCTAGGATAGCATGGTGTTTTTCCAGCCAATCCATGCCAATTAGACATTCATATGAACATAATGGTATGATGTTGACATCTACCTTTGTGTCCAGTCCATTCATGTCTATTGGACAATCTTTAACCAAATCATAGATCTTCCTCTTAGCCCCTATGGCTAACTAAACTAACCAAGATTTCTTATGCTTACTCCTTTGCAAGTGAAATATTTCAACAATGTTAGAATTTATGTAAGTATGACTAGCTCCATAATCAATTAAAAATGATATGGGTTGATTATCAATCTTACCTTCGACTTCAATCATGGGGGTTTGATACTTTTTTTTCTTGTTGTCCAAGGCTACATAAATCCTTGGCATGCTTCCTCCCATGTCTTCAATTGTTTCATCATCCTGAATTTTGTGGACAATTCTCATTATTTCTCATTTGTGAGGGAAACACCTATATAAGTGATTTCCCTCACATCTCCAACGTTATACAGGTTGTTTCCTTGGCCTTTTCCCAAATGACTATGGTTTCTTGTGTTCGTTTTGAGTTGAGTGTCCTTGTTGATTTGCTTAGGATTTGTTCTTGAAAAATGGCAGCTTAAAACATTTATGTCTTTTCTCTTTCTTACCCTTCATCTTGTCATTCCAATATTTTGGAAGACTGGACTCCCTATGTTTTTCTCATAGAGATTCTTTTCTCTCGTTATGGTCTCTTCCGAAGTTATAGGGTTATCATATTGTATCTTTTCACTGTAGAAGGAGGGTAACCCACTAAGAAAACTTTGGATTTTGACCTTCTCATCCTCTATGATCTCCACATACTTCAACAATTCAAAGAACCTCTTCTCATACTCATCCATTGTTATGCTTCCCATATTGAGTTCAAAGAACTCCTTCATATTCCTTTCATAGTAATGCTCAGACAAATATTTCTCTTGAAAATTTCCTTTGAAATGCCTCTATCAAACCTTCCTCTCATCAAACATTTTTTCTTGCTTAATTTGATCACACCACATGACTTCCTTTCCTTGCAAGTGGTAGGTTTCAATTCTTGTTTCTACCCTAGAGGGATAATCATGCAAATGAAATATTTCTTCATTTACAAAATCCAAGCCTTATCCTCTTTTACATTCTTGTGCTCACCATTGAAAGTTGGTGGACTTATTTTCTTGAGTTAACCTTGCAAGATGTCTCCCTTGGGCCTTCTCCTTTGTCTCCTATTAGGAGACACAATTTGGGCTACTCCCTGGCCCTGAACTTGCACTAGCTCTTCTATTTTATTTCTCTGGGGAATGATGGATCCTACTTATACTCTTTGAATCCCTATCATTGCCATGCTCATCTCTTATGCTATGGGATATGGATTTTGTCACTTGTCTAACACTAGCTGGTGGTTTTTTTTCAAAGTCTTTATCGACTTGCTTCTGCACCATATTCAAAATCTGAAGTATCTCCTCCTAAGAATTTATAAAATTTTCATTATCCACTCTATAGCTCTATCTTTCTCTCTATAAGATTCTCATATTTACAGGCTCATGCCTGCCTATTCTTCCATTAGACTCAGTCTAAACGTTTCCCATGCCAACATGTAGCCCTCTAATTTCCTCTTAATGACTGTAGGACCCTTGGAATATTCCATGGTTTTATTTCTTATACAAGAACCAAAATACCTTCATGTATCTCTAAATTCTACTAGAAAATGTGCATGCAAAATATTTTCTGTTAGACAAAATATATACACTGTTTTGGAAAGAATGCATAATTTTTTCTAGTTTCCAATGCCACCAGACATCTTCTTTTGTGTTGGTTGTAAATTAATCTTCCTTGATAAATTTTATGGGTTGATATATGGATCCCCCTCTCCAATATATTTCCAATGATTTATTTCTTTCTCAATTATGAGCTCTGAGAAAAAAGTTACAATCATATGAATATTGCTAATTCACCCCTTTTGTACACTTTCCATTATAGTGCAATTAATCCCAGACACCAACTTAATTGAATTTCATATGGAAGGATCTTGTCTTATCCAGATTGACAATTTTCAGGAAGATTGACACGTGGTTAGAGAAACCGCCCTCTGAGACCCCAAATGAAATGCCCCATGAATTTAGCATAAAATTTTCAAAGATGAGAAAATAGTCAAGCCTTTTATAGATTAGGTCCTTTCATAGGTCCTTTCATTTATGCTCGTTTTGCGATGTTTGAGAAATCTTCTTTCCACTAGGGCATTCATTGTAATCCAGTTTGAAAAAAAAACCTTCTTGATAATATTTTCTTGTGTGATCCCCATATTTCTTGGGAGGAAACTATGCTCAAAATATGACTCATATAGATTTATCACTTTGAATGAAAACTTTAAAACAAAATCCACCAACACCACCACCAAACCCGATGATAATATCTTTGAGGAGGTGTTTCTAAAGATTGACCTTCACACTGTAAGGAGATCCTTGGAGAGGCCCCCTCTAAATCAGAGAAAAAAAAGGACCAATCCTTCAAGCAGGATTTGAAAATCCCCCCTGCTTTGTCTCCAACACAAAATAGTTTCATGTATAATAATTACATCCGGATTTTGCAAAATCACTACTTGTTTGTAGGCTAAATTTTGTAGGCTCTCCCAACCCCTCTAATGTTCACTGAGATAACGAACCAACGATTGTTCTACCCATTTTTTCCCTTTATTTACCTAATTTCCAGCACTTCAATTTTGGCTTCGTCAAAGGGTTGGGCACAATTTTCATTTCCTCACCTTTCCTATCTCTGGCCTAAGATGTCAGCTCCGCCACCTTTCGTAAGAAAAATATAATTGTTCCTATCTCTGACCTGAACATCATGCTCATCACCTTTCGTAACAAAAGAATTAGCGGGAGGGGATCTTATCCGAGCACATTAACACCTACATGTGCCATCTCTACCTTCTTATCCTCGGGATAGGTAACTCTAGTGTTTGCATGCGTAGAAAATAAAGGCGCTGCCACCAAATGATCTATAACTCCATTAATATAAAATGAATGAGAATCCAACGACCCCTGCTGGCTCTGTACACAAGATCGTCTGTCCATATGTCTTCATACAAAGTCCTCATTAGATACAAAGACCTCTAAAAATCCCACCTCGTTCGATCTTTCTTCTGATGCAGTGGGATAACTTGGGAGTAATCTTTCCTCCGAGTTACTGGTCCTTTTGTGGTTAGCGTTTAAAATTTTGATCAATTCCGAATTTTGATCGATTTTTTGAGCATCTGGATTGGTTTAAAATGAGGAAAAATTTCTGAGATAAGGATTTGAAATACATAAAACTTTGATCCATACAAAACTCAGATTATCCCTGAAAATCTAACAAAATTAAAACCCAAAAATTTATTTGAAAAACAAATCTGTTTACTCCCAAATTAACCTACTCTCTTCTGATTCCATTAGCCTTGGGATTTGGTTCAATACCTCTCTCATGACCATGTTATCATCATCCCTTTACTTCTTAGTAGTCTCGAAACGAAATCTTACGAATACCCTCCCAAATTCGTCGTCGTCTGCAACATTTTTAGAACCAAGGCCAAACCTAGGGTTTCAACTCTCACCTCATCCCAAAGAGATCTTTCTCTACTTCGAAGATAGTGAACTTACATATATCCATAAAATAGAAAAATAGTAAAATATAATTATTATTTTATTTTATTTTATTTATTTATTTTATAAGAACTAAAAATTAAATTGGAAATGCATACTATATTATATCAATATTATATGAGTAAAAACAAATATAAATAATAATAATAATAACCTATTTTTTTTAAACTTATATATATTTATAAAATAGAAAAATAATAAAATATAATTACAATTTTATTTTATTTATTTATTTTATAAGAACCAAAAATCAAATTGGAAATGCATACAATATTATATCAATATTAAATGAGAAAAAACAAATATAAATAATAATAATACTGCATTTTTATTAATTGGATTTAGCTTTCAAATGGCTTGACTTGTATTAAGGAAGATAAAGAATTTCAAATCTAAATATCTCATTAAATTTAAATTAAATTTAAAGTTTTGAGATTTCAATACCCTTTTCACCTAAAAAAAAATTAAATTAACAAGTTGGAAATTTTTTAATTTTATTTGATGGACAAATTTTCTAGTCATAGACAATTTGCAGAAAACAAAATCGCAATTCACAATTGAAGTAACTCTCCATTTATAAATCTTGGATAGTATAGTTTGTGTTTTTTATTAAAAAAAACTTATGTATTTCAAAACTTTGTTTTCACCACACAACATTTTAAACCTATTTAAATGTTAAAAAATTGATAATTTTTTTATATTAATTAAAAATTTTAATTGTTAAGTAATGAAATTCAAATAACAAAAGAAAGATTGCCACATAAATAAAGTGCTACTTACCTTATAACAAGAATATTTCAGTAATTTACAAAATAGACCATCAAATTTTTCTTAATAATTTATGTTAGAATTTAAAATTTAAAATATAATAACTTAGATAAAATATCTTATGAAATTTTAGTTGATATTATATAATTCAATAATTTTTAATTAGATTTTAATATATATATATATATCCAAATGATAAGAGACAAATTACCTATTACTAATATGAAGTTCAACAAATGGGATAATTTGTGCAATCATTTTGAAATACAATGAGAGTGAAGCAGGTGGGATCATGGTAGTCTGTGAAATAATTTCCATTGTCATTTTCGTTGTCATCGGCCACACTCCATGCATCGTTTCCACTCGAACTTCCATTATTATACACAATTTGTTCAACAACTCCAAGAGAACCATTGATGAATCATGAATTAGTCCATATGTTTGATATAAGAATCACCCTAACTCAAACTACCATAAGTAACTCAGGATCCAATCCTTCCCCATTTGTTTCCATAGAATAGTTTCTTCTTTTTCTTGTAGCAACACTAGCTACAATGGAACATTCTAGGTATCTCAAACGATGCTTATTATGTTTTTATACATAATTGCTTGTCACAAAAAATGTATGGCCTTACCAAATGACTCTTTTTTATAAGCAACCAAGGAAGTATTTGTATGATTCATAAGTAATTTCTAGTATTCTACAGTTGACATTGCATCTCTATCATTCATCAATAAATGATGGAAAATATTTTGATCACACCTTTGTTTGTCTTTCTAGAATACAATATTAAGGATCATAATTATCATGAATGATTTCCATAGATATTTTGCAAGAACTTAATATACATATATATGTTATCCATGACATGTGGAAACTATCCCAAATCATCTACCAATATAATTAACCTCCCTCCAAAAGGAATACTAGAATTTTTTGGGAAATCTTGGCAAAGTCTTAAATCAAATTTTATTAATAGATTTCTTCCACTGAAATTCATTTCATCTACCAAGGTATATTTTACACTCTTCATCTCTTATGGAAAGGTAATTAAACAAGAGCCTTGTAAATCAAATATCTCTTTGATTGGTGTATAGAGTGCATAATGAATTGTTGTTGTAGATACATTGAAAGTTACAACCCCTATAGGAACAAAAGAAGTGAGAGAATTTTATTAGGAATAGACTCATTTTCAATGGTATTTTTATAGATCCAATTAAATAAGACTTTCCTTTGATAAGGGAAACCTTCAAATACTAAACTGATCTTTTTCCTTATAATATAATGACATTAGTTTAGTATTGTCTTTATTGGTGTTTGTGGAATTATTAGTAATCAATTCACATCAATGCCCATGTTTTTAAATTTAATTTTATTATTTTTATATAATTGAAGGATACATTTTTCCATTGTCCAAAGTTTAACATAAAAGGAGATTTTATATTTTCTATGTGTCCAAAAATAGTAATTTGAGATGACATTGTCGATATTTCATTGCTAGTTTGGACAATGATTCAAATTATTTGTTTATCATTCTTATTTTGACTAAGTTTTTAGGTAGCATTGATCGGTGTAATTTCTTACCATAAATGCACTTCTTCGTCCAACAAAGCTGCAACACTACAACATGCAACCAAAAGAATTTACTTATCACGAATGCATAAAAACCTTTGCAGCTGCTATTTGCTTCGCATTATAGTCAGCCCTTGTTTTGCATTATACATATAAGTATTCCTCTGCATTGATGTTAAGGTGTCACTATGGGTTCCCTTCTCCATTCAATATGGGCATTTCATTTCACTCCATTTTTCATTATTGATTTATAAACTTCCTCACTAGCACTTATTGTTGCTCCACACCTTAAGTTTCTTGAGTAGTCACCAATCCAATTTCATTGACTCTAAGATGGATCATTTAACCACTATATTCATCGAATGATGATTTGTTGAACTTCATCTTAGCACCGACAGAAGCATCAACAAATATAAAAAAAAAATTCTAGAAACGACTACTTGTAACTCAATTTCCTTCCCTACAAAATTAAAGACTCATCTTTCACTACACACACACACACCATAGATAATAATTGTAGGGATGAGATTGACCAATGCAATTCCCACCCCCTCGAAAGAGACAATACATTTGACTTACTAAGAGGTAGACAACTTATTCACTTTCAATTTTCACTTCACTTCTAGATTCTTTCAATTATCAATGATCAATCATTTGCAGTTATGAAATTCTCATTCCCTTCTCTTCTAGTCCCTTGATCCCTCCCCCAATTGAGTGTTTTAAGAATAACAAATGACAAAGATTATGGCATGAGAAAAGAATGTTGTTAACCTATATCTACAAGTTGGTGTTTGAGTTGAAACATGATAGACCTATAGGATTGAATCCAATGATTGAGAACATGACCAATATTTTGTATTTTCTCTACTTAAAATGGATAGAAATCATGCTTTCAATTCAACCATGCCACCTCTTTTATATTGAATATTTGAGAGGATAATACCTCACCCAAAACATTGATATTTCATTTTGGATCTGTTTGTATCTCATTTTTTAATCCAATGTTACTTTCTTGTTAGAGCCAACACTTCAAATCTCATATACCAATCACTAAAACAATTTGCTACTGCAAAATACAAATTTCTTTACTTTGGTGATGTTTATTATTATTATTAGAATTTATTATTAATAACGAATAAAGAACCATTCTGGTGCAGAACCCCACCCCCCTCTCTCCTCTGGGGCTGCGCGACCTCCTTGTCTAGGATCGTTTTCACACACTTGAGTCAGATCGACTCTTCGGCTCCCTGCTGGAACCCGACAAACTCTATCACATGTCCCTCTTTCTCCAAAGTACGGGTCCCCTTAACCCCGTGACTCTGTTCTTGGCCCTTCGAAGAAAGTTGGCGGCAACACGCATTCTCCATGCCATGCCCTTTCTATCATGTTGTTACCCATGATTTTGGTCATCTTAATGGTGTATTGATGATGGTGAACTTAGGCTCCTAACAAGAACTTTCTCCTGAGAAAAGTGACATTCATCTCTTCCCAGAAAACATATTTTTGAAGAGAGTTTGCAGGTTGCTTATATCCTAGAGTGCGAGAATGACCCAGTCTCGTAGGCTTCCTTCAGCTAGGGTGCAAACTTCTCGCACTGTGCTACATAGCTAGGGTGCGAACTTGTTCTCAATCTTGGAAAAAGATGAAGTCTCGATGGTTCTAGAAGGGAATCTTCTAGAGAATGGGTTGGCATTTGAAATGGTTATCATTTTACTGGTTTCCCTGATATTGTGGGATCATTCTCATCCAAGTAACCATCTCATCCTCCCCTTTATATTGATGGGATTCTCATGGAAAAGGTTAAGCAAGATTAATTGGAGAATTGGTGAAGGAATTGTGTGAAGAACCTAGCTTGAATAGGAGCTTGGAGACTCTAGCAAGTCTATCAAGAGGAGTCGGATCTTCTTCATGCAAGGATCAAGCAAGTGTGTGTGTTGGAACCAAGATTCACCGAAAGGAAGCTTGCGACATCAAGGCAATCAAGCTTTATCTTCTACTTTTGATTAATATGATACAGCGGCATGTCCTTTTCCCATAAAGTCATTTTTACTTTATTGTGTAATTCCTTGATCATACACATAAGTTGACGATTGAATATATTTCGCTATCTTCACTTTGGTTGGTTTGTGTTGTCTTCGTCTTGACCTCACGAGAACACTGGTGCAAAGCGAGAGCAATAGAGACCCTAGGAAGCTATACAAAGGTATATTACTTGTTCCTCCCTACTTGTTAATTCAATGGTCATAACTTAGGGAAAGATTCATGTCCTGACCTATTTTGTTCTAGATCCAGGTGGATCTAAGGAGATCTGTTAGTGTCTACACCTACCGATTAGTCCAATAACAAAATTGGCGACTCCAATAGGGATGCAACCCATTTTCTTTGTGGTTTTTGGTGTTTTTCCTTGGCCATTTGCTCTTGCCTTACCTTTCTCCATTCCTATCAATCTCCGAGTCTTCAGGACACCCTGATAGACCCTCTGGGTCCTGAAGTCCCTTCAAATGTTTTGTCTTTTTCCAAAAATTTTCCTAGTTTCAGACATTCTCGCACTGAACCCCACAGTGGCCTGCGAGAATACTTTGAGTTCGCACTTTGCTTTTAGGTCCAGTGCGAGGTTCTTGCACTCTGCTCAAAGCTAGCCTGCGAGAATGACCCATTCTCGCACTGTGTAACATTGATAGCTTGCGAACCCTCTTTTCAAAATTTTGGATTTAAGATGTTTGCATGTTTAGCTGCCCAGATCAGTATAGGTGCCTGAAAAGAACTTCTTGGACCATTGATTGATTTTTTCTTGTCTTCGGATTTTGTGCACGATCAGTCTTTAGAAATCAAAGGCTCTTCCTGTCCATCTTTTTCTAGACTTTCATCTCTTGACTTTTCTTTCCAAAGATATACTCTCTGATGTTGGAATCTAAGTTCTTGTTTGGTTAAGAACCGGTGATCGGTTGAAAGTTGGGATTCTTTTTCTTTCTCATTCGCTCATTATTTGGAAGATTACTTTTCTCATGCAATTGAAAAGACTAGTTTGGTCTGCCTATCATTTTTGTTTCCATTGGAAGATTGGTTTGGGTTTTTGTTTATTGCTTGTTCGTTAGTTTTTGGTTTTCCTCACTTTCACCATCATGGTGTAGGTCCTTTTTGAAAAGTGAAAAACATTTTTCTTTCAAAAGCATTTCCGTCTTTGAAAATATTGAAAATCAATTGTTGAAATTATTGAAAAAGAAACAATAGAGAATTGTCATTATTGCGTGATTCGTTGAAATTTCATTTTAAAGGACATTGTGTATTGTAGTTCAAGATTGGTCCGGAAAACTTCTCTTTCCCTCCCGTACATAGCATTCATTGAACGCA
>JZKD02S2144677.1:310574-324752 GCA_000966675.3 Picea glauca
CAACAAGCCTCACGCAGTCCAACACTGCGTGGTCACAGTAATCCATGCAAAACACAGACAAGTGCTTTCCAAAATGGTTCAGCTATCACAGGATAATCTCAGGCATGATTTCGGAACAGAGGCTCCACGCACAGGCTAGCTTAGCTTTTCCCAAACAACCAGGGATTCTTCCACTCAAGTTTAACACAGGCTTAATGTGCACACAGGTTTTCTCAGAGACACGGGTTACTCAGAGTTAGACACAGACTCCACAGCTCTGGACATGGTGTACACGATTTCCTCAGGACCAAACACAGGCTTTACGGCTTCCCAAGATAAACCAGGGTATTCTAGCAGATGGCGTACCAGTTCCACATACAGAGGTTCAGGTTCGAATGGAGGAAGATCCCCCATCTACGGTTCAGTTCAGGGCTTATATTTGCATGCACCAGGGTTGACACTTGTCACCCTGGGAACTGCATGCGTTCCATCCGTACGCCCTTCTCCCACCACTTGGGAAATCACGGGTCCTTCCAAAGGACTTAGGTTAAAATAATGTGCACATGGATTTTTAGAAATAATAATAAAATATTATTCCAGGCCTAAGCCCCCTAGGCTTAGCCCCTAGGCTCCACACTCAGCCCCTTTCCCACCTTCCAACCCCTAGTTCCTTGCCCACTCTGTGGACGCTCAGTCCCCCATCACTCTTTCATCGTGGTCAGTCTGCACTGGCGGTATTTATATTTTATTAATTGACCTGCATACATACAAGTATATCACAGGCTCCTGGCCTTCAAAACTTAGGCTCCCTGGCCTAACAAAACTCATAAGCTTACAGCTTATACAAAACTTGGCTCACCAGCCTATAGAACATATTTACAATCTCTTTCAAAGCATGGTTTACATCGGGGCTCGGCCTTGGGGACACTACAACTTCCTCCCACACAGTATTTCTTTCCAAGGTATTCAAAAACCTTTAAATTCCCCTCCGAGTCCATGAATTATCCTGGTGTGTCATCCTGGAAACTTCTCTTCTGACTCAAACGATTTCAGACATGCACTCCTTGCGTCATCTCACAGAGTTTCCACCCTTTGTATCACACTCGTTACACTTGGCCTCGAGAAACAGAACTAACCCAACACACTCACAGATAGAATATTATAAATCTATCCCTACAGACGATTTGTAACATACATCTATAGTGAAAACTCATACAAATGACATTCACAACTAAACATCCATTACACAAAAATTGGCAAACAGGAAAATTTGTTACTTTCTATTAATGGTGGAATGTCCATTACAATATGTGAGTCCGGAATACCACTGAGTCTCAACTCTCCCTCAACTACATCTATCTCCTATGTATGATTTTTTCCTCCCCTTATGCTTTATTGGAAACAATACAAGAGTTTATACAAGAGGGGCTCGATGAGATTCCCTCCAAGCTAAGATAGTGGTGTCTAATCACCATTCGAAAATACCTGACTCGTGAGGAAAATTAAAATGATGGTAATATGATCTGAATAGGATACATATCCATCCTACGATCAACCACTTAATTGCGACCTTACCTACATCTTATGCGAAGGCACGACTTGACTCTACCAACCTGTCAGCATTAATTTCTTTGATCATGGTTTAGATATTCGACGAAAAAATAAGAGGGTGGCACCTCTCCCTTAATTGAATGAACACCACTCATGTTAATCAATTGGCATGTGCTGAGGTGGATCGATGCTCCTGAATCATACTCCACGGCTAGGAAAATTCATGAGCTCCTTCTCATGAGCTTCCGAGCTTTGTTGAAATCCCCCTGGATCCAAAACTTTCTCCTGGAGATATCCTTCTTCTCCTCTGTTTCACTTCTGCTACTACTCCTTCCCTGTTGCTCGTGCAGGCTTTCCTCTGTCCAACTTCTCCTTGTTGACCGCTTCTTCTGTTGATCGTAACATCAACCTGTGCATATCCTCTATGGCTTCTTCTAGATACTTCATAGGTTGGCTCACCTTGTGCAGTCTACTCGGTTGCAACTCTTAATGCTTATCTATGGGTGGATCATCCTGATCTCCCATGCTTCTTTCATCCCTTGTGATGTTGACTGACCAATCTATTGCAGGATCCAATTCTGTAGTCTCTCCAATGAACTGTTGTTCAACTACCTCCTCTGAAATATTAACTCCTGTCAGTTCTTCGGCTGGTTCCATTCCAACTTCCCCTAGATGAAACTCATGATGGCATGTCTCCTATGGCATGGATATCTCATGGCAGCCACCTTCCAGTTCTGGATTTTCAAAACAATACTCCAATTCCCTTAACTCCATCTCCCACTGAGTGAGTAACTCAATCGGGTTCTCTTCTTCCATTGGGACAAACTTCAGTATCTGCTCCTCCTCCTCCATGACAGTCTCAGCTTGTTTTCCTTCCATTGCATCTGCAACCCCTGTGCTAACCTCTCCTTGGCTTCTTGGCAGGAATATATTGACTCCCCGAATGACCAGAAAACACCTCTAATCCTTCTCCTCTGTGATGAAAGTTTCCAATTTGTCATCATCTTCATTCGAGTGGCTTGCAACTCCGCATGAATCTTCATATGGGTGAGTCCTTTCTTCCTCCTCTCCATCTGTCAACACCCCCTTCTGACGTGAACTCTCATATGATCTCATCTCTTATCCCTTTCCCACCTGGCAATTCGGGATGTCTCCTCTGGACCCCTTGTAGTTTACGAGATCAACTAGCCCATTCTCATTTCCCACCTAACAACCTACGAGACTCCTCCCAGATCTCTTTCCCTTGCCATTGAGGTTTTAGACATATCTCAACCACCCTTTCAACACATGTTGTTGCCTCCTTGCCAACAACTTCCTAATATGCCACTTAACTATCCTTTTCAAAGGCCACTCATATATCTAGTTCACTCTTTCCTCCTGTTGCATCTTAAATGCTAGCCTCTCTATCTCTGCTCAGATTTCACTGAGCTCCTTATTCATCTCCTCTTTGCTTCTCTGTAGGAAGTCTTCTCTTCAATAATTATCATGACCTCCAGTGGCCATCTTGTTTCACCTGCATCCCACTTGACTGTCTACCATCTACTGTGCACTTTGCAATAATTTCCTCAGAGTATCGCACTCTGTCTCCCTTCACTTTCTATCTACGGGAGAATTCGAGTTCTGGCTCTACCTGATGTAGCCACACTGTCTCCTATGCCTACATAAATCAATTTTGTAATAGCCTTGATACCACTCTAGTATCAAAGTATCTCCTTTATCTCCTTCCTTCTACCTGAGAGAAAAATTAGGTTCTGATACCACTTGGTGCATACACCCCCCTCTCTCCTCTATGGTTGTGCGACCTCTTGGTCTAGGATCTTTTTCACACACCTGAGTCAGATCGACTCTTCGACTCCCTACTGGAATTTGAAAAGCGCTATCACAGGTCCCTCTTTCTCCAAATTATAGGTCCTCTTAACCCCGCGACTCTCTTCTTGGCCCTTCGAAGAAAGTTGGTGGCAGAACTCGTTCTTTGTGTCAGGCCCTTTCTATAATGTGACCTCGGTCTATGTCCTGGGGCTTAACTGCAACAGTGCTTCAGACTTCAGGATTCGACTCTTCCCTCAAAAACCAACTCTTACATTCCCAAACTTCGAATCGACGAACATCAAATGGCGCGAGGATCAATGGTCCTCGTCCCACCTCTAGATCGACGGATACGATCTATTCGGACTCCGACCTTCGTGTGTCTCTCGCTATCCTCCTCCAATATCTGTTGGAGAGATACTCCAATGAATCATGCAGATCGCTTCTATGTGTCCCTTCTAGATCTAACGGCTTGGATTCAAACCACTCTTCACGACTTCACGAAGATCTTTGTTTTCTCTTGGAAAACCTCCTGGAGCTCCAACTCCCGGATCTCCTGATATTATTCTACCTGTCTCCTCCCGACGATGGAAAACTTCATGGTCTTTGGGACTTCGGATAGTCCTCGACCTTCTTTCACACTTAGCACATTTTTTTCCTGAGACTTAGACTGTTCTCGACCTTTCCTGTACACTCCTTGCAAAGTTCTATGCTATTCCTTCTGATATTTAGCTTGACTTGAAACCTTTGAGGTTCTCATTTCTTCAATGTCCTTCTGCGGACTTTATAGTTCCCTCCTGGTAACTTAATTCTCTTCCTCCTGAGCTTGTAAGATAAACTTACAGTATCCTTGGCGCACTCCTTGTGCTCGGCTAATCCTTCTGACAGCTTCTACCCGACCCCTTCTAGAAGTCTTATGGAATATCCTTCCCTTGGTCAATGAACTCTTGTAAAGACTTCCTTCCTTAGAGTGTTCAACAACCCTGTGGTTCTCTTAACGCTTCCAACACTCCAGAATGTGTTTTTCTTTCACACTCTCATACTTTCTCTATGCCCTCATGGCAGAGTATTACAAAGTGTTCAATAACTTTGCATTGTACTTCCTCCCACACAGTCTTTCTTTCCAAGGTATTCAACAACCTTGAAATTCCCCTATGATTCCATGAATTATCCTGGTGTGCCCTCCTAGCAACTTCTCTTCTGACTCGAATGAGTTCAGACACACACTCCTTGCATGGACTCAAAGAGTTTCCACCCTTTCTCATGCACTCCTTGCACTTAGCCTCAAGAACCAAAACTAACCCAACACACTTACAGATAGAAGATTATAACTCTATCCATGTAGATGATTTCTAACATACATCTACATTGCAAACTCATATGAACGACATTCACAACTAAACATCCATTACACAGAAATTGGCAAGCAGGAAAATATGTTACATTCTATTAATGATGGAATTCCCATTACAATATGTGAGTCCAGACTACCACCGAGTCTCGACTCTCCCTCAACTATATCTATTTCCTATGTATGCTTTATGCCTCCCCTTATGTTCTACTAGAAACAATACAAGAGTTTATACAAGAGGGGCTCGATGACCTTCCCTCCAAGATAAGCTAGTTGTGGCTAATCACCATTCAAAAATGCCTGACTCATGAGGAAAATTACAATGATGGTAATATGATCCGAATCAGATACAAATCCATCCTACTGTAAACCACTTAATGGTGACCTTACTTACAACGTGTAGAAAGGCACAACTTGGCTCTACCAACATGTCAACATTAATTTCCTTGATCATGGTTTAGATCTTCGACGAAAAAATGAGAGGGTGACACCTCTCCCTTCCTTGAATGTGCACCACTCATGCTAATCAGCTAGCACATGTTAAGGTGGAGAGATGTCCCTGCATCAAATTCAAACTTAGGTGATCGACACAAGCATCAAGGGAGGAAAATCCTCAACATGAGTGTCAACCACATGGTCCTTGACGAAATTTCCAAAACATTTTATTTTAGATGAGTTATGTCAAAATATTATTAAATATTATACGTAAAAATATACCCAATCAACCGTTTTTAGATTTAATTCTTTTTAAAAAGATTAAAAATTAAAATGGATTTAAAAAAAAAACTTAAAATAAAATTAATCCATTATTAATTATTATACTTTTTAACAAACTTTTTATATAAATCAATTGACATATACTAACTCTTTCCAAAGGTAAAAGTTTCATATAAATGAGTGTACTAACTACTTTTTATATAAATCAGTTTACATATACTAAATATTTCCAAAGGTAAAAGTTCCATATAAATGAATGTACTAACTCTTTTCAAGTGAAAATTATCAAATGAACGCATATATACTAACTCTTTCCAAGAGAAAATTCTTAAAAATTTTAAAATTTATAATTCATTACATCAGATGATGTTCATAAAGATGAAGAAGTGAGATTGCAACTAGTAAAATGAATCTGCACCTCAGAGTCTTGCACCCAGTAATCAAGACTTTCTTTAAGAGGTCACCTATCTCAAGACTTATCTAGCTCAAGCACATTTAACTATGGGGTTTTCCTCACAATCAAGCTCATTTACCTTGCTATCACATTTGCAAAACCTTAGCAAGTATTGTGCCTTATGACCTGTTCAATTAGAACTTCCTTATCTCTTTTATTTAAGCATTGAGGGACTTCTACAATCCAACATATAAGATATTATTTTTAGGATTATCCATGTCGAGCAAGTCATTAATCTATGACCCATATCCATAAGTATTAGTTTCAACTCACCAATTTCTTGTAATTTTAAATAGTCTCGACTTAGCACTCATTGTTTGTGGCCTTGAGATTCACTTCATTAAAATTTAAAGAAAATAAAAATGAAAATATAAATAAAAATAAGTTTTCTAATTTAATATATTGTTGGGAATGAATTTGGAGTTTTAGATTATAACTTTGAAAAATTTACATCATTGGCTTGCGATTGCAATGTAACTCCATGTTCCTTGTTGAAGCACATGTGCTTATTTTATTAACTCTCTTCATCGTGTGCTTATTATATTAACTCTCTCTCTCCAACACAATAATCAGCCATGTAATTCAAGGACGATCCATTTACATGGATCTCTTGTTTTTAATTTTATCTCTTTTAGAAAATCCATCTTTGAAGGGGAATTACTCTTACATCATTATTCTGTCCTCTCTTTTTTTTTGTGTATGCACAATTTGAATATGTCAAGTTTAAAATTTTATTTAGATTTCCCAAATGTGGGTTTAATGGTTTAGAAACCTCCACATGCATCTTGTTAACTTTCACAACAACCTTTATCCCTTTTCCATTTTCAATGCGCGAGGTCATCATATCATTCACAAAAAGGAAATAACAAGTTTAAAATTTAAAATGTCAAGTTTAAAATTTTATTTAGATTTCCCAAATGTGGGTTTAATGGTTTAGAAACCTCCACATGCATCTTGTTAACTTTCACAACAACCTTTATCCCTTTTTCCATTTTCAATGCGCGAGGTCATCATATCATTCACAAAAAGGAAATAACAACAAGTGATAGAGATAAGAAGAATTAGCCTTCGGAAAAGAAAACAATAAGTGAAGAATGAATGGTAAAGATGGTCTAATTTATAGAAGAATTCCATGGTATCACATTCAAACATATGATATCCCGTGTTTAAATATGGACAAGAAGACACCACTGTGCATCTCTTGCAATAGTTGTTTGATAACTCTGTTGTAATTCCTCCACATGTTTGAAATCCTCTTTCTTAACCAATTTTTATAACCATGTGGGCCACATCCAAGAGAGTAGTTGGATGGTTAGATTTTGTTTAAACCAATGATTGGAAATGTATAGAGCATCGTCTACTTATAAGAAAGGGAAAACTAATCAAGAAATTCAAGGACAGATGGAAAAAATCTAAAAACTCAAAGGAAAGGGAATACTAATAAAGAAAAAAAATCAAAGGAAAGGGAATACTAATAGAGAGAGTTAAAGAGGGGGATGGAGATCCATATGCATATTTATCCTATAATCAATTAATTATTAGTGCATTGAGATATTCAAGATGCAATTTTCAATTTAGAAGAAGGGATGTGCATAATGTCCATAATGTCCTTATCTAATGTTCAATGTAAGAGGTGAGGCCCATCAATTTATAAGAAGGGATGTGCATAATCTTCATAATGTTATTAACTAATGCTCAATGTAAGAGGTGATATAAGCATGCTCACTATAATGTATTATTGGGGATGTAAATCTTATTATGGGCTTTAAAACAATTGTAAATCAGCTGATATTTGGAGTTGGGATAAGAATAAACTCCTATTTGAGACTCTTGTTACACCTTATATTCTTTATGGATGTGAAGTCTGGGGATGTAGTATATTTCGAGAATCCTGGAAAAAGATAAAGAAACTACAAAAGAATTTTATAACCTATAATCTCAAAATTAAAGGAAATACACCCTATCTCATCCTCCTCTGAGAAACAAGCCTCTTCCCCATTGAGAGAATGACTATGACTAGATAGTTAATGTATAATGTAACACCCCAAGGCCGAGCCCCTGCTGAATTGTAATTATGTTTATAGGTTGGTGATCCAAGTGTTTATAAGATGGAAGACTTATGTGTTTATTAGGCAGGAGGGACTAGATGCTAAGGCCAACGAGCCTGATTTTGTATATGTATATACTCACATCATTAATAAAATTGCATCATTGTGTGTAGACTGACCATGAAGAAAGAGGTATGGGGGACTAAGCTCCACTAGGTAGGGAAAGGGAAGGGGCTAAGTGTCTAGGAATAGGGGATAAGATAGAGGGATTACATCTAAAGGAATAATATTATATTATTATTTCCTAGAGGCTAAGGTTTGACATAACCTATGTTGTCCTAAGTTCCTGGGGAAAGGGAACGAGTGTTAATTGGAGCTCATGCAACTTCAGGAAGACATTTGTCAACCTGGTCGCATGCACTTTTTAGGTGGGAAATTCATCTCGTTGGGGGTTCCCTCACCATTCTCGCGATGGTCGCCATTTTGGAAGTCCATACTCCCCACTAATGCATGCACTGAGACATGGAGAGCCTTGACAAAGCCAACCATTGCCTCAATCGTCGATCTCGACAACTTCTTAAACCCGAACACCCATGTTATGAAGCTAACCGTTTTTTCCTGTGAAGCGCAACACAACTGCATAGTGTATGAGCCATATCGCACCTTAGCCTTTTCTATTTCTACCCATGTTTTCTCTGGACTGGTGTAGCTTACTGTCATTACTAGAGCCCATACCCAATTTTTGTTGCGGAGGTTACCCGCTGGACTTAGGAGCTGGATAGAAGGGGCAGGTTGTGAGGCCTGTGAGAAACTCTCTCCAGGTGAGGGAGTGTGTCGAGGAAGTGAGATTTCTTGGAGGGAGTCTCGTAGTAGCTACAGTACTCTGAGACTTCCATTCCAACCTGTTGTTGAAGCCCTGGAAGGGAGGTGGACAACCAATGGACTTGTGATAGTGAAGGCATACACTCCTTGGGTGGGACAGGTGTGTGGGGAATGAGGTTCTGTGGGCTGAGGGCGTAAGTCGCTCCTATGAGAAAATCCCTCATGTTGATCTATGTGACTTTCCTACTGTCCTTTCCAAGCCTAGGAATCCCCTGCCTGATGGATTTTAGTCCCAGTGCGAGGGTGACCCACTGCTGAGCGTGATGAGAAACTTGGTCTAAGGCTAGGAGGTTCATGGAAGGTCTGCACACAGTTGGTGGTCATCCATTAAAAGATAAGTACCAAATCTATGTTCTTTGTATGATGTGTATCTTGAAATCAAGTTATAATGTAATTAGAATTCTTTGTATATATTGCATGTATGTTTTAATGTTGTTTCTGGATGAATATGTGTATGAACAGAATGATGTAACTGTTTAAATTGCATTAGATAGATATGTATATAAATATATATAGTATCAGAGAGGAAAGTTGTTCCTCTGTGGCTTTGCCCGACGTGTTGGGTGGCGGGGGACGTTACAAATCGATATCAGAGAAGAAAAACAAAGATACAGTTGTTTAGGTAGTGTTACCCGATAGAGGTTTGAGGGCCAGGGATGTTACATATAAGAACAAGTTAAAGAACATGAAAGAAAAGAGGCTTTCTAAAATTTCTTCAAAATCGAGTCATAACCACCATCGAATCAAGAGAGGGTGGCATACAGATGGTCGGTCTTGGCCAAACTATTGGGGAATCATGGAAGACACCATTTTGCAGAATAAAGATACTATTGTAAAAAAAGTCAAATCAAAATTTAAGGAGAAAATGTGGTGTGATAAAGAGTTAGAGGAAAAAATAAAATTAAGGTGTTATAAAGATGTAATCAACCATAATCTAGAAGATCAAAATTATCTGTGTGTTTTAGTGTGAAAAAAAAACATTGCTAAGATAAGAACAAATTCTCACGAGCTCCATAGTGAAATCGGGAGTTGGTCAATTCCTAAAACACCATGGGACAAAAGAGTGTGTCACCTTTTTGATACTAAGAAGGTTGAAGATGAAAAATACTTTCTCTTAGATTGTCCACCCTATACCCATATTAGATCTCATTTTCAAAATATTTGTCACACTATCAACCTTTCTAACCTCTTATGTCAACAAAAGTATGGTGATCTTGGAAAACGTCTCTTAATACTTAATCACTTACCATCTTAAAATCCAATAAACCAATTTGATCTTAGTAGACTTTAATCATCATCATCATCACCATAAAAAATATAAAAAAAAAAAATATATATAGATAAAATGTGTAACAATACATATTATTCAAAATATTTAAAAAGATAAATTATAGTGAGCTACTCAAGTTTCGCGTTTCCTAATACAAACTCCACGCGAGTTCATAGTAGATATATTTTTTAAACAGAAAATTTATTTTAGATATATATTATTTTAATAACCATTATTTTTTCCCATGCTACTTAATCCTAACGCCACACCTAGTTCATAATAGATATATTATTTAAATACAAATTTATTTTAAATGGTAAGACTCATTTTTTTCAATAGCCATAAAAAAAGGATTAATAGCCATAGCTCGTTTGGAGCTCGGCCGCGCAGGTGTTTTTCCTATATATATTGATAGGAATTTAATTAGTTTACAGTGTATCCACTGTTAAAGCCTTTTATCAGGAGACTCCTTTCTGTACGAGTACGAGATTGCAAGGTGTCGCCATTATAATTAGAGCCCTGCAAGGAGGCCACGAAAGAATTACAATGTCTGATTCAAATGCCCTCGACATTGACGAAATTGAAATCAACATCCACATCCACATTATTTATCTGATCATTCTTTGTCTCAATTTTCCATCAATTTTGTTATGGAATTTAGTGATATAGTCGAGGAGCGACGAGGTAGGTTCTTGAAGAAATGTTGTTTTGTAGAGTTGTTTGGGGTAGGTTCTTGAAGAATATTAATAACTGGTTTCTCGAAAATCAATCAGTCACAATTTACAGTTTACTCCAGTCACAATTTACAGTTTACTACAGGAGGTAATCAATCAATCACAATTTACTGCAAAAGGTATTGGGCATGATAACTATTTACCCGTGGGAGTTTGGAAAACCAACCAGCCAACAATGATTTGTTTATAAGGATATTTACTATTTTTTAATTATTGTTTTTTAATTTATTAGTTTGAAAAACCAACCAACCAGTAACTATTGTAACTATTTTTTAAGGGTTTTTATTATTTTTAATTATTATTTTAAAATTTATTTTCTTATCTTATTGAGTCCGAATCGAATACAAATTTAAAAATCGAATTTGGTAACTATGCTACCAATTAAAAACTCAAACTCAAATGGATAATAATAGAGAAAGTTCAAAGAAAAAGAAAAATATTAATAGAAAAAGAAAGAGAAAGTCACACTCAAGCATAGGGAAGAAAAAGCTCAAAATACTTAAAATATTTAATACATTAATAAAAAAAGTCAAAGAGTTATAAAGAAAGTCAAAGAGGGGGACGAAGAGCTATATGGGTGTCTAGTCTCTAATGAATGGATATAACTAAAAATGAAATTTTCAATTTAGGATAAGGTATAAGGGATATGCATAAAGGTTGATATCTAATGTTCAAATGTCATGTAATAAGTGATATGAATAAGTTTGATATAACTAATTTTATTTTTCAATTTAACATATGTATAAAGATTGATGTCTCAAGTAATGTAATAAATTATATTTGTAAGATGAACTTACAATATCTTTGGCACACTTCTTGTGCTTGGTTAAGCCTTCTGACAGATTTTACCAGACTCTTTCTAAAATTATTAAGTCATCTCATTTCCTTGGTCGATGCATTCTTGCAAATCCTTCCTTCCTCAGATTGTTCAACAACCCTGGGGTTCTCTTTACACTTCCAACACTTCAGAATGTGTTGTTCTTGCGCACTCTCGTACTTTCTCTATGACCTTCTGGCAGAGTATTATAGATTATTCAATAACTCTGTGTTGTACTTCCTCCCACAGAGTATTTATTTCCAAGGTATTCAACAACCTTGAAATTCCCCTCTGAGTCCGTGAATTATCTTGGTTTATTGTCCTGCAAACTTCTCTTCTGACTCAAACGAGTTCAAACACGCACTACTTGCGTTGGCTCATAGAGTTTCCACGCTCTGTCTCACACTCCTTGAAGTTAGCCTCGAGAACCAGAACTAACCCAACACACTCACATATAGAATATTATAACTCTATCCTTGTAGATGATTTCTAACATACATCTACAGTGCAAACACATACGAACGACATTCACAACTAAGCATCCACTACACAAAAATTGGCAAATAGGAAAATTTGTTACTTTCTATTAATGGTGGAATGTCCATTACAATATGTGAATCTGTACTACCACTGAGTCTCAACTCTCCCTCAACTATATCTATCTCCTATGTATGATTTTTGCCTCCCCTTATGGTTTACTAGCAACAATACAAGAGTTTATACAAGAGGGGCTCGATGAGCTTCCCTCCAAGATAAGATAGTGGTGTCTAATCACCATTCAAAAACGCCTGACTCATGAGGAAAATTACAATGATTGTAATCTGATCCGAATCGGATATAGATCCCTCCTACCGTCAACCACTTAAGTGTGACCTTACCTACAACTTGTGCGAAGGCACAACTTGGCTCTACCATCCTGTCATCATTAATTTCTTTGACCATGGTTTAGATATTCGATGAAAAAATGAGAGGGCGATGCCTCTCCCTTACTTGAATGCACACCACTCATTCTAATCAACTAGCACATGCTGAGGTGGAGCGATGCTCCTGCATCATACTCCATGGCTACGAAAATTCATGAGCTCCTGTTCATGAGCTTCGGAGCTTTGTAGAAATCCTCATGAATCCCAAAATTTCTCCTGGAGCTATCCTTCTGCTCCTCTGTTTCACTTCTTCTACTTCTCATGAGCTTCCGAGCTCTGTAGAAATCCTCATGAATCCCAAAATTTCTCCTAGAGCTATCCTTTTTCTCCTTTGTTTCACTTCTGCTACTTCTCCTTCCCCTACTGATGTGAACTCTCAGCTAATCTCATCTCTTCTCCCTTTCCCACCTGGAAATTAAGGATGTCTCCTCTGCCCCCCTGATAGTTTACGAGATCAACTGGCCCCTTCTCATTGCCCACCTGGAAACCTATGAGACTCCTCCCAAATCTCTTTCCCTTGCCATTGAGGTTTTCGATATATGTCAACCATCCTTTCAACACCTATTATTGTCTGCTGCCCAACAACTTCCAAACATGCCACTTAGTTGTCCTTTTCAAAGGCCACTCCTATATCCAGTGCACTCTTTCCTTCTGTTGCATCTTAAATGTGTTAATATTATGGTAGCTGCGGGAGGTATTTACCCCCACGTGTGAACCTGACGAGAATAGAAGACTCTGGGAAGCAAGAGAAACCCTAATGAATTGGCTAATAACCCTAGAAGCCTTGTCAGCTCAAGAAGATAATTTATATTAAGCTATTATCCTCTAAGAGAAGAAGTTGGCTATAATTAATAATAATATACTTAACAGACACATACCCAGAAGGAGAAGTCAGCCCCAACAAACTGGCAGGATTACTATAAATACAGGGTGCTAGTTCTCATTTGACAACATCTTAGAATTGCAGTTTCCCAGTTGGTGCACACTGCAGTTGCAGTCTGGTGCGCAGGTTTGGAGGAGGGTTGCAGGTGCAGCTGCAGCAACAGCTAGTTTCAGTATTGGCTTGGATATCTCTTGGCTAGGGTTTGGAACATCTGATCAGTCTTTTGTGATGCACTATCCTTGGGGATTGATGCACTACTCTTTGTTTGGCTATCTAGCCTAGGGTTTGCTTCCAGAGGAATTCTCAGGTCAAGGTTAAGGTGCTCGGAGGGAGGCTTTGGCCTATGGTTGAGTGACGAAGGTATCGTCAATGGTAAAATGAGCACACCATCTTCTATATTCTAACAGGTTATGGGCCCACACCCCTTCAGTCAACCTAAAATGTATGAAAGAAACATAACCGCTAGACATTGATCTCGTTGAGGAACTGCCTATAGGGTTACTAGCAGGAGCAGCTTCCAAAATCACTGCAGTTAGGGTTACCAGCAGAAGCAGTTGCAGAAACCCTAAAACTGTTGTCGAGACACCTTAAGTGACGATATTGACCTAATCTCTAGATAGATCAGTGCGCCCTAGCCCAATGCATCTTCTGGTACTCTCAGAAGGCCAAGACGTGAAGTTTGGATTTCTGGTCAAATCTAGGGTTTGACCAAGTCAAGAAAGCCATGATGAACTCTATGAAGTCTGAGAACAAGCTAGATGGA
>JZKD02S2144677.1:327286-347880 GCA_000966675.3 Picea glauca
TACTATGAATAGACACAGGTGTGTTCTATCCTTGTTCTAATTGCCTTGAAGACTATCAACAGTTTATTGGAGATAATGATCATTCAGATGAATGATGAATAGAGATTTTCCAGACGGAAAACAATTCAGAGATTTTAATCCTTTTATATCACTCTATGGTGAGAGTGAATTATCCAGCATCATATCTAACTACTCAAATGAAGTATGGTTTCGAGAGATGATGCAGTTGATGGTGATGGTGATGTTCATCATCTAGTCATGAAATAGTCTAGATGACTATATTGATGCTATCGAGTAAATGGTATGTTTTGTGCTCAAGACCATTACCTATAAATACCTCTCTAGCTAGGAGGGAGTGTTAATATTATGGTAGTTGTGGGAGGTATTTACCCCCACGTGTGAACCTGATGAGAATAGAAGACTCTGGGAAGCAAGAGAAACCCTAATGAATTGGCTAATAACCCTAGAAGCCTTGTCGGCTCAAGAAGATAATTTATATTAAGCTATTATCCTCTAAGAGAAGAAGTCGGCCAGAATTAATAATAATATACTGAACATACACATACCCAGGAGGAGAAGTCGGCCCCAACAAACTAGCAGGATTACTATAAATACAGGGCATCAGTTCTCATTTGACAGCATCTTAGAATTGCAGTTTCCCAGTTGGTGCGCACTGCACTTGCAGTCTGGTGCGCAGGTTTAGAGGAGGGTTGCAGGTGCAGCTGCAGCAGCAGCGAGTTTCAGTATTGGATTGGATATCTTTTGGCCAGGGTTTGGAACATCTGATCAATCTTTTGTGTTGCGCTGTCCTTGGGGATTGATGCGCTACTCTTTGTTTGGCTATCTAGCCTAGGTTTTGCTTCTGGAGGAATTCTCAGGTCAAGGTTAAGGTGCTCGGAGGGAGGCTTCGGCCTATGGTTGGGTGACGAAGGTATCATCGATGGTAAAACGAGCACACCATCTTCTATATTCTAACAAAATGTTATCGTCTCTATCTCTGCTCGGATTTCACTGAGATCCTTGTCCATCTCCTCTTTGCTTCTTTGTGGGAATTCTTCTCTTCGACCATGGTCATGACCTCCAACAGTCATCTTGTTTCACCTGCAGCCCACTTGGTTGTCTACCATATGTTGCGCACTTTACAACAATTTCCTCAGAGTATTGCACTCTGTCTCCCTTCACTTTCTGTCTATGGGCGAATTCGAGTTCTGGCTCTACCTGATGTAGCCACATTGTCTCCTCTACCTACAGAAATCAATTTTTTAATAGCCTTGATACCACTCTAGTATTAGAGTATCTCCTTTATCTCCTTCCTTCCTCCTAAGAGAAAAATTAGGCTTTGATACCACTTGGTATAGACCCCCCCTCTCTCCTTTGTGGTTGTGCGACCTACCAGTCTAGGATCGTTTTCACACACCTGAGTCGGATGGACTCTTTGAATCCCTATTGGAACCTGAAAAACACTATCATGGGTCCTTCTTTCTCCAAAGTATGGGTCCTCTTAACCCCGCGGCTCTCTTCTTGGCCCTTCGAAGAAAGTTGGCGGCATAACTTGTTCTTCGTGTCAGGCCCTTTCTATCATGTGATCTCGGGTTGTTGTTAAAATAATGTAACTGCAAAGTGTATTCTTATTATTATTTGATATATTATTCATTGGATCAATCCCCATTATGGATTGATCATATCGGCTATTGTATAAGAACCAAATCCCCTTTTGTGGATTGGTCATATTGTAATTGTAAAAGGAAAAAGAAGAAGTCATCCCTAGAATATATCAATAGGCCCCAAAATATAATAAAGGTGGTTATAACCACCCAGTTGGAGAATTCATCCCTGCCAGTGAAGAGACACTTCACACGTGCCAGTTTTGTATAAATAAGGAGGCTAGTGCCTCACTTAGACACACACCTCACTTGCTCATTTGAGAGACAAGTTTCGGAACTGCAGTTAGAGAAGGAGAGAGAGTGGCGCATCTTTGGGAGAGGATATTTTTTATTAGCTTAAGCTATCTCTTGGCATTGTATTGGCTATCTATAATAAGGAATTTTTGTTGGGTTTTCTTCCCCTAGAGGGTTTCCCAGGATAAATGTTGTGTCTCTTTTGATTTTGTATTTCTCAGGGATCTTGTATTATGCTATTGTTATCTATTGAAATGAAAAGAACTATAATAATGTCTTAAACATTAACATGGTATCAGAGCCAATCTAAAGAGAGAATCTTTCACAAGAGTGAAAAACGTAACTGTTGTCGTACATGCAAATTAGGACTTTTTGATGATGAATCTTTTCAGCCCTAAAAACACCTAGAAAAGTGCATCCTCCCCCAAGGATTACTTTGGCACTCTCAGCACACTGTTTCAATGGCTAGATATCCCAAAAAGTGAAACCCTAGTTTCACAAAGTACCAGAAATACCAGAGGTACTAGAAAACTAGAAGCACCAGTCTAGAAATCCACAGATCAAGTTTGGAAGAGAAAAAGTTGGATTTTCTCATATCCAAACACACCAGGCTACTTGCCTACGCCAAGCACACCTCCTGGTAAGTTCAGAATTTGATTTTGAGCATTTTCATTTTTCGCTCATTTTTCTAGCTCCATGTAAAAGATGTCTGCAAGCACTAAGCTTGTTGACAAGCTGGAAGGTTTGGAAAACTTTCGTTCCTGGAAGTATAGGATTGGACTCATTCTTGAAGAGAATGACCTAGCAAAATTCGTCAAAGGAGAAATTCTGGAACCTGACGATGCTGCAGAAAAAGACAAGCATCAAAAGGACACAATTAGGGCCAAAAGAATCATTGTAGATTCAATCAAAGACCAATTGATTCCTTATGTGTCATCTAAGAAGAGTCTGAAAGAAATTTTTGATGCCTTGACCAGATTGTATGAAGGAAAGAACATAAACTGGAAGATGAATCTAATAACTCAACTAAAGAATACAAGGATGTAGAAAGGAGAAACAATTCAAGAATATTTCTCCAGAATCTCAGAATTCAAAGAACAGTTAGAAGCGATTGGAGATACCATAGACGAAGATGAAATTACTCATAATGTCGGCACTAAATGGTATCACAATACCTTGGGATGCATTCATCCAAATGATATGTGCCAGAACGGAGAAACTGAAGTTTGATAGTCTATGGGAAGAATGCATCCAAGCAGAAACAAGAGTAGCGAATCGTGAACCGTTACTAGAAAGAGATGATGATCAAGCCCTAGATACTCACACCAAAGGAGGAAGGACGAAACCCTACTTCCAAAAGGAGACTCATAAAGAGCCTCAACAGTCAAACAAATTCAATCATAAAGAATCTCATCCAAGGAGATTTCAGAAGAAAGGACAACGAAAGGAAATAGACTAATCATCTGTACAATGATATCATTGTGACAATATGGGACATATTGCGAAGTTTTGTCCATCCAGACGAGAAGAATACAAGAGAAAACATAAGAGGAACCATGCCCATGTAGTCAAATATGAAGAGCCACCTGCAAAGATGATAAGAGAGAAGATCAAAGACCATGTCTTAATCTCGGCTCTTGGGATCTGTAACACCTGGAGAGGACACTTGGCTCATTGATAGTGGTTCATCCAAGCACATGACGGGACAAAGAAACATTCTCTCTTGTATCTCAGAAAACAAATTTTCTCAGAAAGTGACACTTGGAGATGATTACCAATATTCCATCAAGGGAGTGGGAGAATCAAACCACAAATTGAATTCAGGGAATTCATTGAAGATGAAGGACATACTATATGTACCAAGTTTGACTAAGAACCTACTCTCCATTTCATCTTGAGAAAAGAAAGGCTTCAGAGTTTCCTTTATAGATGGAGAAGTTCTTATGTGGGCTAAAGGAAAAACCTTAAATGATGCAATCATCATTGGAAGTGAAGAAAATGGCTTGTATAAATTAAAGGGTCACTCAAAGGCTTCCATGACCCATGCCATTGAAAACTCATGTGAAATTTGGCATAGAAGATTATCTCACATCAACTACAAGGCGCTACCATACATATCCAAAGCATTCACAGGTTTACCAGAACTCAAAGGTGACCATGAAGGTGTATGCAATGGATGTGCACAAGGGAAGAACATCAAGAACCCTTTTCCAAAGAGAGACAACAAAGCAGAAGGAGTCCTAGAGCTCATTCATTCAGATGTGTGTGGACCAATGCCATCATCCTTCATTAGTGGGTATGTATATTATGTATCATTTATTGATGATTATTCTCGTAAAAACTGGATATATTTTTTGAAATCTAAAGATGAATTGTTCAACAAGTTCAAGGAATTCATAGCCTTGATAGAGAACCTTTTTGAAAGAAAGATTAAGATACTCAGGTCAGATAATGGAGGAGAATATACCTCAAAAGAGTTTGTAAACTTTTGCAAATATGTTGGGATTAAGAGGGAACTCACTACTCCCTATAATCCCCAACAAAACAGTGTAGTTGAACGAAAGAACATAACGATAATGGAAGTTGTGAAGACTATGATCCATGATCAATATATTCCTATGTGCTTATGGGAAAAAGCAACAATGGCAGCTATATATATGCAAAACTGATTATCCCATAGTGCACTTGGGCTCAAGACCCCGAAAGAGATGTTCACCGGAAAGAAGCCAGAGGTAAGCCATCTCAAAATATTTGGCTGTCCAGTATTTATTTATATACCGAAAGAGAAGAGAAACAAGATGGAAACTTCAAGAAAGAAGGGAATATTTGTGGGATACTGTGAGGTCTCCAAGGACTTCAGAATCTATATACCAGGTCACTGTCACATTGAGATCAGCAGGGATGTGACATTTTATGAAGATGCAATGCTCAAGAAATCTAGAAGATGTTAGCTTGGAGAAGTATATGAAGAGGAACACGTAGTCCCCAGTACTGCAATGAGGGAGGTTCCCAGAGCCGCAGAACCAGTGAGGGAAGTCGTAACTTCCCCTGATGAGGAAATTATATAAGACTATGATATATTAGAAGTCCAAGAACCTCCTCAGATGACGATCCTCCATAAAAGGAAGCCAACTTGGGCTAGAGATCTTATTCAAGATGGAGAGAAGTACGATGTTCCCTAAGTAACCATAAGACAGGTGAAAAGACCAAAGCCATTCTCCAGTTATACGGCTTTGATGTGTGACCTCCTAGAGAAGGATCCTACCTTCTTTGAAGAAGCCATTCAGATGAAAGAATGGGTAGATGCCATGAAAAAGGAATACCAATCCATAATAAAGAATGATGTATGGGAAATAGTTCCCAGACCGAAGAGTAAAGATGTGGTATCCTCCAAATGGATCTTCAAAATAAAACATGTTATTGATGGAAGTATTGAGAAGTATAAAGAAATATTTGTCGCTTGTGGATTTTCTCAAAAGGAAGGCATTGACTATGAAGAGACATTCGCTCCTGTAGCCAGATACACTTCGATCAGAACCATCATAGCTCTTGCAACTAAGATGAAGTGGAAGCTGCACCAGATGGACATAAAGACAACTTTCCTAAATGGTGTCATTGAAGAGGAAGTGTATATAGAGCAACCTCAAGGATTTGAAGTTGAAGACAAGAAGTCTCATGTCTGCAGATTGAAGAAATCCGTATACGGATTGAAGCAAGCTCCTAGAGCTTGGTATAGCCGTATAGACAGTTTCTTGACGAGCTTAGGCTTTACCAAGAGTAAAGAAGACTCTAACCTCTACTTCAAGGTCATGAACGATGAGCCAGTAATATTACTACTATATGTGGATGACTTATTCTTAACTGGAGAAGAAAAGCTCATCACTGAATGTAAGAATAGACTTGCCTCGAAATTTGGAATGAAAGACCTTGGACTAATGCATTATTTCTTAGGTCTTGAGGTATGGCAGAGTCCTAAGAGGATCTTCCTTAACCAAGGGAAGTATGCAGTCAAAATTCTTAAGAGATTCGACATGTTGGAATGCAAGTCCATAAATACACCCATGGAAGTGAAGTTGAAGTTGTTAGTCGACACTTCGTCAGAATTGATTGATGCCATGATGTACAAACAGATTATTGGATCGTTGATGTACCTGACGAACACCAGACTAGACATTTGTTTTTCCATGAACACATTGATTCAGTTTCTGGTAGAACCCAGACATGTTCACCTAGTGGCTGCAAAACATGTGATGAGGTACCTTAAGGGTTCAATAGATTGTGGTCTTAGCTATGATGGAGATCATGATTTCACATTGAGTGGATATATTGAAGCAGATTGGGAAGGAAGTGTTTCTGACAGAAAATTCACTTTAGGATGTTGTTGGAGTTTGGGATCAGCCATGATCTAGTGGTAGAGTAGGAAGCAATCTAGCATTTCTCTCAGTACAATGGAAGCACAATACATTATTGCATGTTTTTCCAGCTGCGAAGCTATATGGCTTCGAAAGTTGTTGACCGACCCATTTGACTTAGAGATGAAAGAAACCATGATCCTATGTGACAATCAGAGTTGCATAAAGATGACAGAGAATCATGTATTCCATGACAGGTCGAAGCACATAGAGATCCTATATCATTACATCCGTAACATGGTGAAGAGAGGAGCCTTAAAGCTCCAGTACATTAGCATGGATGAACAGATTGAATATGTGTTGACCAAGCCTCTATCTCATGTAAATTTTGAGCACTTTCGAGATAAGCTTGGTATAGTCCGAAAGGGCCTTCCTCAAAAGGGGGAGTAGTCATTATGATGAGACATCTCTTACTTCCAACCTAATGGTTGTGACGTAAAGCAAGATGACGTGATGTGACAACTATTGTGCTTTCGGCTGGATAGTTGTGACATAAAGCCAATCTAGTATCCTACTTCTGACCTGATGGTTGTGACGTAAAGAAAGATGATGTGATGAGACTAGCACTGAGCTTTTGAATGGATAGTTGTGACGTAAAACCAGTATAGTATCCTTCTTCCGACCTAATGGTTGTGACGTAAAGTAGGACAAGCATCTTTCTTCCGGCTTGACAACTGTGACATAAAGCAAGATGATGAGATGAGACTAGAACTATGCTTCAATATGGATAGTTGTGACGTAAATCCAGTCTAGTATCTTGCTTCCATCTTGATTACTATGATGTAAATTAGGATGAGTATCTTGCTTCCATCTTTATTGTTGTGACGTAAAGCAAGACTATGAGATGAGACTAGAAATGTGCTTCTGGCTTGATAGTCGTGACGTAAAGGCAGTCTAGTATTATTATGATGATCCAGCCTCGTGTTGTGATGATAATGATGATGTATCAGTGTATCAGTTTATACTAATACATATTGATGCAGATGATGATTGCATACCTTTGAGAATGACGATGTTATCGATGAAGAAAACTTCCAATGATTTATAGATACGCCAGTCAGTGTTCCAATATGATATTGATGATGTTGTCCTCTCACCCACTTGATGTTGTTGATGATGTTTTCCTCTCTCTCTCGTATGATGTTGTTGAAGAATACCCTTCTTGTTAAGGGGGATTGTTAAAATAATGTAATTGAAAAGTGTATTCTTATTATTATTTGATATATTATTCATTGGATCAATCCCCATTGTGGATTGATCATGTCATCTATTGTATAAGGACCAAATCCCCTTTTGTGGATTGGTCATATTGTAATTGTAAAAGGAAAAAGAAGAAGTCGGCCCCAGGATATATCAAGAGGCCTCGAAATATAATAAAGGTGGTTATAACCACCCAGTTGGAGAAGTCATCCCTACCAATGAAGAGACACTTCACACGTTCCAGTTTTGTATAAATAAGGAGGCTATCGCCTCACTTAGATACACACCTCACTTTCTCATTTGAGAGACAAGTTTCAGAACTGCAGTTAGATAAGAAGGAGAGAGAGTGGCACATCTTTGGGAGAGGATCGTCTATATTAGCTTAAGTTGTCTCTTGGAATTGTATTGGCTATCTATAATAAGGAAGTTTTGTTGGGCTTTCTTCCCCTAGAGGGTTTCCTAGGAAAAATGTTGTGTCTCTTGTGATTGTGTATTTCTCAGTGATATTGTATTATGCTATTTTTATTTATTGAAATGAAAAGAACTATAATAATGGCTTAAACATTAACAGTTGTGTCCTGGGGCTCAACCACAATAGTGCTTCGGGCTTCAGGATTCGACTCTTCCCTCAACAACCAACTCTTACGTTCCTGAACTTCAAATCAATGAACTTCAAATGGTGCGAGGATCAACGGTCCTCATCCCTCCTCTAGATCGACAGCTACGATTTGTTCGGACTCCAGCCTTTAGGTGTCTCTCGCTATCCTCCTCCAATATCTCCTGGAGAGATACTCTTATGAATCATGCAGATCGCTTCCATGTGTGACTTCCAGATCCAACGGTCTGGATTCAAACTGCTCTTTGCAACTTTGTGAAGATCTTTGTTTTCTCTTGGAAAACCTCTCAGAGCTCCAACTCCCGGATCTCCTAATATTCTGCCACCTGTCTTCTCCCGACGATGAACAATTTCACTTTCTTTGGAACTCCAACTAGTCCTCGACCTTCTTTCACACTTAGCACATTTTTTTCCCAAGACTTAGATTGTTCTCGACCTTTCCTCTACACTCCTTGCAAAGTTCTGTGCTAGTCCATTTGAGATTTAGCTCGACTTGAAACCTTTGAGGTTCTCAGTTCTTCAATGTCCTTCTATGAACTTTCTAGTTTCCTCCTGGTAACTTAACTCTCTTCCTCCTAAGCTTGTAAGATAAACTTACATTATCCTTGGTGCACTCCTTGTGCTCGGCTAAGCCTTCTGACAACTTCTACCTGACCCCTTTTAGAAGTCTTGTGGCATCTCCTTCCCTTAGTCAATGAACTCTTGCAAAGCCTTCCTTCCTCAAAGTGTTCAAAAACCATGGGGTTCTCTTAACGCTTTCAACATTCCAGAATGTGTTGTTCTTGCGCACTCTCGTACTTTCTCTATGCCCTCCTGGTAGAGTATTACAAAGTGTTCAGTAACTTTGCATTGTATTTCCTCCTGCATAGTCTTTATTTCCAAGGTATTCAACAACCTTGAAATTCCCCTCTGAGTCCGTGAATTATCCTGGTCTTCCCTCCTGGCAGCTTCTCTTCTAACTCGAACGAGTTCAGACACACACTCCTTGCATCGACTCAAAGAATTTCCACCCTCTGTCACACACTCCTTTCACTTAGCCTCAAGAACCAAAACTAACCCAACAGATGATGTTCATAAAGATGAATAAGTGAGATTGCAACTAGTAAAATGAATCTTCATCTTAGAGGCTTGTACCCAGTAACCAAGACTTCCCTTAAGAGGTCATCCATCTCAATACTTATCTAGCTCAAGCACACTTAAATATGGGGTTTTCCTCACAATCAATCTCATTTACCTTGCTATCCCATTTACAAAACCTTAGAAAGTATTGTGCCTTATGAACTATTCAATTAGAGCTTCCTTATCTCTTTTATTTAAGCATTGAGGAACTTCTACAGTCCAACACATGAGATATTATTTTTAGGATTATCCACGTCGAGCAAGTCATTAATCTATGACCCATATCCATAAGTATTAGTTTCAACTCACCAATTTCTTGTAATTTTGAATAGTCTAGACTTGGCACTCATTGTTTGTGGAATTGAGATTCACTTCATTAAAATTTAAAGAAAATAAAAATGAAAATAGAAATAAAAATAAGTTTTCTAATTTGATATATTGTTGGGAATGAATTTGGGGTTTTAGATTATAAAGCTTGCATTATAACTTTGAAAAATTTACAGCATTGGCTTGTGATTGCAATGTAACTCCATGTCCCTTGTTGAAGCACATGTGCTTATTTTATTAACTCTCTTCACCGTGTGCTTATTCTATTAAGTCTCTCTCTCCAACACAATAGTTAGCCGTGTAATTCAAGGACTAGCCATTTACATGGATATCTTGTTTTTTAATTTCATCTCTTTTAGAAAATCCATCTTTGAAGGGGGAATTACTCTTACATCATTATTCTCTCCTCTCTTTTTTAAGTGTATGCACAATTTGAATATATCGACTTTAAAATTTTCTTTAGATTTCCCAAATGTGGGTTTAATGGTTTAGAAACCTCCACATGCATCTTGCTAACTTTCACAACAACCTCTATCCCTTTTCCATTTTCAATGTGTGAGGTCATGATATCCTTCACAAGAAGGAAAGAATGACAAGTGATAGATCTAAAAAGCATTAGCCTTCGAAAAACAAAACAATAAGTGGAGAATGAATGGTAAACATGGTCTAATTTATAGAAAAATTCCATGGTATCACATTCAGACATATGATATCCCATGTTTAAATATGGACAAGAAGACACCACTGTGCATCTCTTGCAATAGTTGTTTGATAATTCTATTGTAAATCCCCCACATGTCTGAAATCCTCTTTCTTAACCACTTTTTATAACCATGTGGGCCACATCCAAGAGAATACTTGGATGGTTAGATTTTGTTTAAACCAATGATTGGAAATGTATAGAGCATCGTCTACTCAGAAGAAAGGGAAAACTAATAAAGAAATTCAAGGACACAGATGGAAAAACTCTAAAAACTCGAAGGAAAGGGAATACTAACAAAGAAAAAAATCAAAGGAAAGGCAATGCTAATAGAGAGAGTCAAATAGGGGGATGGAGAGCCATATGCATATTTATCCTATAATCAATTAATTATTAGTGCATTGAGATAATCAAGATGCAATTTTCAATTTAGAAGAAGGGATGTGCATAATGTCCATAATGTTTGTACTAATGCTCAATGTAAGAGGTGAGGCCCATCAATTTAGAAGAAGGGATGTGCATAATATTCATAATGTTATTACCTAATGCTCAATGTAAGAGGTGATATAAGCATGCTCACTATAATGTATTATTGGGGATGTAAAGCTTATCATGGCCATTAAAACAATTGTAAATCAATTGATCTTTGGAGTTGGGATAAGAAGAAACTCCTATTTGAGACTCTTGTTACACCTGTTATTCTTTATGGATGTGAAGTCTGGGGCTGTAGTATCTCTCGTGAATCCTGGAGAAAGATAGAGCAAATACAAAAGAATTTTATAACCTTTAATCTCAAAATTAAAGGAAATATGCCCTATCTCATCCTCCTCTTAGAAACAAGCCTCTCCCCCATTGAGAGCATGGCTATGACTAGATACCTAATGTATAATGTAACACCCCAAGGTCGATCCTCTGTTGAATTGTAATTATGTTTATAGGTTGGTAATGCAAGTGTTTATAAGATGGAAGACTTATGTGTTTATTAGGCAGGAGAGCCCAAATGTTAAGGCCAATGAGCCTGATTTTGTATATGTAAATAATCACATCATTAATAAAATTACATCGTTGTGCATAGACTGACCATGAAGAAAGAGTTATGGGGGACTAAGCTCCACTAGATAGGGAAAGGGAAGGGGCTAAGTGTATAGGAATAGGGGCTAAGCTAGAGGGATTACATCTAAAGGAATAATATTATATTATTATTTCCTAGAAGGTAAGGTTTGACATAACCTATGTTGTCCTAAGTTCCTCGGGAAAGGGAAAGAGTGTTAATTGGAGCTCATGCAACTTAGGTGGGAAAGTCATCTTTTTGGGGATTCCCTCACCATTCTCGCGATGGTCGCCATTCTGGAAGTCATCTATACTCCTCATTGATGCATGCACTAAGACATGGAGAGCCTTGACAAAGCCAACCATTGCCTCCATCATCGATCTTTGCAACTTCTAAAACCCGTACACCCATGTTATGAAGCTAACCGTTTTTCCTGTGAAGCACAACACAACTGCGTAGTTTCTGAGCCATATCGTGCCTTAGCCTTTGTTGTTTCTACCCACATTTTCTCTGGACTGGTGTGACTTACTTTCATTACTAGAGCCCATACCTAGTTTTTGTCGTGGAGGTTACCCGTTGCACTTAGGAGTTGGATAGAAGAGGCAGATTGCGAGGCCTTTGAACAACTCTCTCCAGGTTAGGGAGTGTGTCTAGGAAGTGAGTTCTCATTGAGGGAGTCCCATAGCAGCTACAGTACTCTGAGACTTATAGTCCAACCTATTGCTGAAGCCTTGGAAGGGAGGTGGACAACTGATGGAATTGTGATAGTGAAGGTGTACACTCCTGGGGTGGGACATGCATGTGGGGATTGAGGGTCTGTAGGCATAGGGCGTAAGTCGCTTCTGGGAGAAAATCCCTCTTGGTGATTTGTGCGACTTTCTTGTTGTCCTTGCCAACCCTAGGAATCCCTTTCCCGGTGGAGTTTAGTGAGCGTGATGAGAAGCCTGATCTAAGGCTGGGAGATTCGTGGAAGGTCTGCACGCAGTTGGTGGCCATATATTTAAAGATAAGTACCAAATCTATGTTCCTTGTATGATGTGTATCTTGAAATCAAGTTATAATTTTATGAGAATTGTATGTATATATATTGCATGTATGTTTTAATGTTGTTTCTACATGCATATGTGTATGAAACAAATGTTGTAACTGTTTAAATTGGATTATATAGAGATGTATATAAATATATATGGTATCAAAGTAGAAATTTGTTTGTTTGTGGCATTGTCTGGCTTGTTGGGTGGCAGGGGACGTTACAAATTGGTATCAGATAAGAAAAACAAAGATACAGTTGTTTAGGTAGTGTTACCCGACAGAGGTTTGAGGGCGATGGACGTTACATATAAGTACAAGTTAAAGAACATGAAAGATAAGAGGCTTTCTAAAAAAAATTCAAAATCGAGTCATAACTATCATGAGATAAGATGAATGCATTCGGTGGTGTTAAGATGGATACATGCTATCTTAATTAAAATGCTGGATATTTTTGTCAGGCACTTGGTTTGTTTCTCATGCAACAAAATTTAATAATTGTTCTCACTATCATAAATCAATAACAATAGTGTATGAGACCTTTTTATTTAAACAATTATTTAATAAATATTTATATACATGTATTTAAACATTAAACAAACTCAAATTTTATTTATGATTTCCAAATAATTTAAATACATTATAAATTATACAGGACTAAAGTTAAAGCTTTTGATCTACATGAAGTTAAAGTGCATTAAACCGACTCAAGTTTTACTTATAATTTCCAAAATATTACACTGACCAAATAATTTAAATACATTATAAATTATAAATAACTGAAGTTAAAGCCTTTGATCTACATGCAGACTCTTTGATCCACATGAAGTTAAAGTACTCTTACATGGTACATTATTGAATCTTTTTTAGATTAATCAATATTTTAATTAAAAATATATAACTTGGGTGGGGTTGGGTTTAATGAAAGTAATATTTTTAGTAGTGTTTATTAAATTAAATTAAAGATCAAGATTAAGATTTAATAATTTTGACATATGTTACTTTTTTTTTAGTAATTAAAACACTTGGTTAATATTGATTAATATCTATAATTAAATTAATTTTGTCTAAAATTTTGCTACATTAATAAATGTTTTAATACTCTGAATCAATTTATACATTAATAAATGCAATTTATACATTTTACCTTGGTAGGATTCAATGAAGCTACTGCAAGAAATATCGTTGTGATTGGCCAACACTACCGAATTAATAACTGGTTGCTCGAAAATCAATCAGTCACAATTTATAGTTTACTCCAGTCACAATTTACAATTTACTACATGAAGTAATCAATCAATCACAATTTACCGATCAATCACAATTTACCGCAGAAGGTATTGGGCATGATAACTATTTACGTGCAGGAGTTTGGAAAACCAGCCAACCAACCAATGATTTGTTTTTAAGAATATTTACTATTTTTTAATTATTGTTTTTAAATTTATTAGTTTGAAAAATTAACCAACGAGTGACTATTTTTTTTTAAGGGTTTTTACTATTTTTAATTATTATTTTTAAATTTATTTTCTTATCTTATTGAGTTCGAATCGAATACAAATTTAAAAATTAAATTTGGTAACTATGCTACCAATTAAAAACTAAAACTCAAAGGGATAATAATAGAGAAAGTTCAAAGAAACAGAAAAATATTAATAGAAAAAAAAAGAGAAAGTCACACTCAAGCGTAGGGAAGAAAAAGCTTAAAATATTTAATACATTAATAAAAAAAAGTCAAAGAGGGGGACGAAGAGCTATATAGGTGTCTAATCTCTAATGAATGGATATAACCAAAAATGCAATTTTCAATTTAGGATAAGGTATAAGGGATATGTATAAAGGTTGATATCTAATGTTCAAATGTCATGTAATAAGTGATATGAATAAGTTTGAGATAATTAATTTTATTTTTTAATTTAATATATGTATAAAGATTGATGTCTCAAGTAATGTAATAAATTATATTTGTAAGATGAACTTACAATATCCTTGGCGCACTCTTTGTGTTCGGCTAAGCCTTCTAGCGAATTCTACCTGACTCCTTCCAAAAGTATTAAGTCGTCTTGTTTCCTTGGTTGATGCACGCTTGCAAAACATTCCTTCCTCAAATTGTTTAGCAACCCTGGGGTTCTCTTAATGCTTCCAATGCTCCAGAATGTGTTGTTCTTGCGCACTCTCGTACTTTCTCTATGACCTTCTGGCAGAGTATTACAGATTATTCAATAACTTTGTCTTGTACTTCCTCCCACACAGTCTTTCTTTCCAAGGTATTCAACAACGTTGAAATTCCCCTCTGGGTCCGTGAATTATCCTGATTTGTCATCCTGGCAACTTCTCTTTTGATTCAAACGAGTTCAGACACGCACTCCTTGCGTCGGCTCATAGAGTTTCCACGCTCTGTCTCACACTCCTTACAGTTAGCCTCGAGAACCATAACTAACCCAACACACTCACAGATAGAATATTATAACTCTATCCTTGTAGATGATTTCTAACATACATCTACAGTGAAAACACATACGGATGGCATTCACAACTAAACATCCATTACACAAAAAATGGCAAACATGAAAATTTGTTACTTTCTATTAATGGTGGAATGTCCATTACAATATGTGAGTCTGTACTACCACTGAGTCTTGGCTCTCCCTCAACTATATCTATCTCCTATGTATGATTTTTTTCTCCCCTTATGTTTTACTGGCAACAATACAAGAGTTTATACAAGAGGGGCTCGATGAGCTTCCCTCCAAGCTATGATAATGGTTTTTAATCACCATTCAAAAACACTTGAATCATGAGAAAAATTACAATGATGGTAATCTGATACGAATTGGATATAGATCCCTCCTACCGTGAACCACTTAATTGCAACCTTACCTACATCTTGTGCGAAGGAAAAACTTGGCTCTACCAACCTGTCATCATTAATTTCTTTGATCATGGTTTAGATATTCGACGACAAAATGAGAGGGCGATGCCTCTTCCTTACTTGAATGCACACCACTCATTCTAATCAACTAGCACATGCTGAGGTGGAGCGATGATCCTACATCATACTCCACGGCTACGAAAATTCATCAGCTCCTACTCATGAGCTTCCGAGCTCTGTAGAAATCCTCCTGAATCCCAAACCTTCTCTTGGAGCTATCCTTCTTCTCCTCTGTTTCACTTCTGCTACTGCTCCTTCCCTGCTGCTCATGCAGGCTTTCCTCTGTCCAACTTCTCCTTGCTGACCGCTTCTTCTGTTGATCGTAACATCAACCTCCATATCTCCTCTACAAATTCTTCTAGTTGCTTCATCGATTGTTTCACCTTGCGCAGTCTACTCGGTTGCAACTCTTAATGCTTCTCTATGGGCGGATAGTTGTGATATCCCATGCTGCTTTCATCCCTTGTGACATTGACTAGACAATCTATTGCAAGCTCCAATTCTGCAATCTCTCCAATGAACTGTTGTTGAGCTACCTTCACTGAAAGATTAACTCCTATCAGTTCTTCGATTGGTTTCATTCCAACTTCCCCCAGCTGCAACGCGTGATAACATGCCTCCTCTAGCATGGCTATCTTGTGGCAGCCACCTTCTAGTTCCAGATTGTCCAACCAATCCTCCAGTTCCCTTAACTCCATCTCCCACTGAGTGAGTATCTCAATTGGGTTCTCTTCTTCCGTTGGGACAAACTTCAGTGTCTTCTCCTCCTCCTCCATGACAATATCAACTTGTTGTCCTTCTATTTCATCTGCAACCCTTGTGCTAACCTTTCCTTGGCTTCTTGGAAGGAATATCTCGACTCCCCCAATGACCAGAACAAACCTCTAATCCTTCTCCTCTGTGATGAAAGTTTCCAACTTGTCATCATCTTCATTCACGCGGCTTGCAGCTCTGCATGAATCTTCATATGGATGAGGCCTTTCTTCCTCCTCTCCATATGTCAACACCCCCTGCTGACGTGAACTCTTAGCTAATCTCATCTCTTCTACCTTTCCCACCCGAAAATTCAAGATGTCTCCTTTTCCCCCCTGGAAGTTTATGAGATCAACTGGCCCCTTCTCATTGCCCACCTGGAAACCTACGAGACTCCTCCCAGATATATTTCCCTTTCCATTCAGGTTTTCGACATATGTAAACCACCCTTTCAACACCTGTTGTTGCCTCCTAGCCAACAACTTCTGAACATGCCACTTAGCTGTCCTTTTCAAAGGCCATTCCTATATCTAGTGCACTCTTGCCTCCTGTTGCATCTTAAATGCTATCGTCTCTATCTCTGCTCGGATTTCACTGAGCTCCTTATCCATCTCCATTATTTTTCTCTGTGGGAAGCCTTCTCTTCGACCATGCTCAAGACCTCCAGCGATCATCTTGCTTCACCTGCAGCCCACTTGGTTATCTACCATTTGTTGTGAACTTTGCAACAGTTTCCTCAGAGTATCGCACTCTGTCTCCCTTCACTTGCTATCTATGGGAGAATTCGATTTATGGCTCTACCTGATGTAGCCAGACTGTCTCCTTTACCTACAGAAATCAATTTTTTAATAGCCTTGATACCACTCTAGTATCAAAGTATCTCCTTTATCTCCTTCCTTCTTCCTGAGAGAAAAAATAGGCTTTGATACCATTTGGTGCAGACCCCCCCCCTCTCTCCTCTGTGGCTGCATGACCTCCCTATCTAGGATCGTTTTCACACACCTGAGTCAGATCGAATTTTTGACTCCCTACTGGAACCTGAAAAATGCTATCACAAGTCCCTCTTTCTCCAACGTACAGGTCCTCTTAACCCCGCAACTCTCTTCTTCGCCCTTCAAAGAAATTTGGCGGTAGAAATCGTTCTCTGTGCAGGCCCTTTCTACCATGTGATCTCGGTTTGTGTCTCAGGGCTCAAGAACAATAGTGCTTTAGGCTTCAGGATTCGACTCTTCCCTCAACAACCAACTCTTACGTTCCTGAACTTCGAATCGACGAACTTCAAATGGTGCAAGGATCAATGGTCCTCGTCCCTCCTCTTGATCGATGGCTACGATCTATTCAGACTCCGGCCTTCGGGTGTCTCTCACTATTCTCCTCCAATATATCCTAGAGGTCTACTCCTATGAATCATGCAGATCACTTCCATGTGTCTCTTCCAGATCCAACGGTCTGGATTCAAACGTCTCTTTGCGACTTTGCGAAGATCTTTGTTTTCTCTTGGAGCTCCAACTCCCGGATCTCCCGATATTCTGCCACCTGTCTCCTCCCAACGATGGACAATTTCATGGTCTTCGGGACTTCAACTAGTCCTCGACCTTCTTTCACACTTAGCACATTTTTTTCCCGAGACTTAGACTGTTCTTGACCTTTCCTCTGCACTCCTTGCAAAGTTCTGTGCTATTCCTTTTGAGATTTATCTCGACCTAAAACCTTTGAGGTTCTTAGTTTTTCAATGTCCTTCTGCGGAATTTCTAGTTCCCTCCTGGTAACTTAACTCTCTTCCGCCTGAGCTTGTAATATAAACTTACAGTATCTTTGGTGCACTCCTTGTGCTTGGCTAAGCCTTCTGACAACTTCTACCTGACCCCTTTCAGAAGTCTTATGGCATCTTCTTCCTTTGGTTAATGAAATCTTGCAAAGCCTTCCTTCCTCAGAGTGTTCAACATCCATGGGGTTCTCTTAACGCTTCCAACACTCCAGAATGTGTTGTTCTTGCGCACTCTTATACTTGCTCTATGCCCTCCTGGTAGAGTATTACAAAGTGTTCAGTAACTTTGCGTTGTACTTCCTCCCACATAGTCTTTCTTTCCAAGGTATTCAAAAACCTTATAACTTCCCCTCTGAGTCCGTGAATTATCCTGTTGTGCCCTTATGGCGACTTCTCTTCTGACTCGAACGAGTTCAGACACACACTCCTTGGGTCGACTCAAAGAGTTTCCACCCTTTGTCACACACTCCTTTCACTTAGCCTCAAGAACCAAAACTAACCCAACACACTCACAGATAAAATATTATAACTCTATCCATGTAGATGATTTCTAACATACATCTACAGTGCAAACTCATTCGAACAACATTCACAACTAAACATCCATTACACAGAAATTGGAAAATAGGAAAATGTGTTACTTTCTATTAATGGTGGAATGCCCATTACAATATGTGAGTTTGGACTACCACTAATTCTCGAATCTCCCTCAACTATATTTATCTCCTATGTATGTTTTATGCCTCCCCTTATGCTCTACCGGCAATAATACAAGAGGGGCACGATGAGCTTCCCTCCAAGATAAGCTAGTGGTGTCTAATCACCAATCAAAAACGCTCGACTCATGAGGCAAATTACAATGATGGTAATCTGATCCGAATCGGATATAGATCCCTCCTATTGTCAACCACTTAATGGTGACCTTACCTATAGCGTGTGCAAAGGCACAACTTGGCTCTACCAACATGACAACATTAATTTCGTTGATCATGGTTTAGATCTTCGACGACAAAATGAGAGGACGACGCCTCTCCCTTCCTTGAATGTGCATCTCTCATCAATCAATTGGCGCATGCTAAGGTGGAGCAATGCCCCTGCATCACATTCAAACTTATGTCATCGATACAAGCATCAATGGAGGAAAATCCTCAACATGAGTGTCAACCACATGGTCCTCAACGAAATTTCCAAAACATTTTATTTTAAATGAGTTATGCCAAAATATTATTAAATATTATAGGTAAAAGTATACCCAATCAACCCTTTTTTTAGATTTAGATATTTTTGAAAATTAAAAATTTAGATGGATTTAAAAAAAAAAAACTTAAAATAAAATTAATCTATTATTAATTATTATATTTTTTAACAAACTTTTTATATAAATCAATTGACATGTACTAACTCTTTCCAAAGGTAAAAGTTTCATATAAATGAGTGTACTAACTACTTTTTATATAAATCAGTTTACATATACTAACTCTTTCCAAAGGTAAAAGTTCCATATAAATGAGTGTACTAACTCTTTTCAAGTCAAAATTATTAAATGAACGTATATATACTAACTCTTTCCAAGAGAAAATTATTAAAAAATTTAAAATTTATAATTCATTACAAGAGATGATGTTCATAAAGATGAAGAAGTGAGATTGCAACTAGTAAAATGAATCTTCACCTCAGAGGCTTGCACCCAGTAACTAAGATTTCCTTTAAGAGGTCATCCATATCAAGATTTATCTAGCTCAAGCACACTTAATTATGAGGTTTTCCTCACAATCAAGCTCATTTACCTTGCTATCCCATTTACAAAACATTAGCAAGTATTGTGTCTTATGAACTATTCAATTAGAGCTTCCTTATCTCTTTTATATAAGCATTGAGGGACTTCTACAGTCCAACATATGAGATATTATTTTTAGGATTATCCACGTCGAGCAAGTCATTAATCTATGACCCATATCCATAAGTATTAGTTTCAACTCACCAATTTCTTGTAATTTTGAATAGTCTAGACTTGGCACTCATTGTTTGTGGAATTGAGATTCACTTCATTAAAATTTAAAGAAAATAAAAATGAAAATAGAAATAAAAATAAGTTTTCTAATTTGATATATTGTTGGGAATGAATTTGGGGTTTTAGATTATAAAGCTTGCATTATAACTTTGAAAAATTTACATCATTGGCTTGTGATTGCAATGTAACTCCATGTCCCTTGTTGAAGCACATGTGATTATTTTACTAACTCTCTTCACCGTGTGCTTATTCTATTAACTCTTTCTCTCCAACTCAATAATTAGCCATGTAATTCAAGGACTAGCCATTTACATGGATCTCTTGTTTTCAATTTTATCTCTTTTAGAAAATCCATATTTGAAGGGGGAATTACTCTTACATCATTATTCTCTCCTCTCTTTTTTAAGTGTATGCACAATTTGAATATATCAACTTTAAAATTTTCTTTAGATTTCCCATCAATTTAGAAGAAGGGATGTGTATAATATTCATAATGGTATTACCTAATGCTCAATGTAAGAGGTGATATAAGCATGCTCACTATAATGTATTATTGGGGATGTAAAGCTTATTATGGCCATTAAAACAATTGTAAATCAATTGATCTTTGGAGTTGGGATAAGAAGAAACTCCTATTTGAGACTCTTGTTACACCTTCTATTATTTATGGATGTGAAGTCTGGGGCTGTAGTATCTCTTGTGAATCCTGGAGAAAGATAGAGAAAATACAAAAGAATTTTATAACCTATAATCTCAAAATTAAAGGAAATACGCCCTA
>JZKD02S2144677.1:357421-369066 GCA_000966675.3 Picea glauca
ACTTTGTGGGAATGGCTTCAACCCATTTGGTGAAGTAATATGTGGCTTTTATAACCCATGAATATCCATTACTTGAATTATCTTTGAATTTTCCAATGAAATCCAAACCCCACTGCTGAAAAGGTTCCTTAACCACTATTGGATGTAAGGGGAGGGTGGCGAACTTTTGATTTCCTATGAAAAGATGACAAGGCTCACATTTTATTACAAACTTATGCACATATGAAAATATTTTGGGCCAATAATATCCTTCTCTAAGGATTTTGTGCTGTAGTTTTAGCTGCAAACTGTCCACCACAAAACCGAGCATGAAATTCATCCACTAGTTTCTTAGATTCATCTTCATCCACACATATAAGGATAATTCCATCAGGATTTATCCATCCTAACCCATCTTTAGTGAGGACATAATTAGAATATTTTAACCTCAAATCCCTTTTCTTGTGACCCACTAGATGACTTGGACATGTGAGATTCTTAAATAGAAGATAATATATGCATACCACTCAACCTGTTCAAGCTTCAATAAATTAGGGGAAAACTCTTGATTATTGTTATGAAAAATAATACCCAAATCCCTTTCATTTCCTTTAGTTACAATTTTGGCTAAACCTTGTCCCTTAACCAATTTGGTGGGTTTGATTTCCAAATCATATTCTTGGATTTTAGCAGTCCATCTACCCCTTGAGTCTAATCCTTCTGAGATAACACATCTTTAACTGTTGAATTAGGCACATAACCAATTACCTTGGAATATCCAATGAAGACTCTAAAATGTTTAAATGACTTCACCAAGGCATACACTTGTTTTTCAAACATGGGATACTTTAATTCTGCATTTTGCAAGGTTGTACTCATATATGCAATGGGTTTATCATGGCCTTGATAATTTTTCTGAAGCAATACACCAACAATAGAATCTTCAGAGGCAAAAGAGAAAATATGAAAGTCCTTAGAAAAATATGGACTTATGAGGACAGGAGCTTCATATATGCCATTTTTAATATCCTGAAATTATTTCTTACTTTCATCATTCCATTCAAACTTAACATCCTTCTTAAGCAACTTTTTTATAGGTTTCACAATTTCTTCATAATTAGGAATGAAGCTATAGAAAAAATTGGTTTGGCCTAAGAAGGATTGGAGAGATTTCTTAGAAATAGGAAAGGGCACCTTTCCAATTGACTCAACTCTCTCCGGGTCTAACTTGACCCCATCTTTTGAAATTATATGGCCCAAGAGTTTACCTTTTGTCACCCCAAAAAATGACTTAGCAGGATTCAAGGAAATTCCAAACTCTCTACACATTTCAAAAACCTATTTAATATGACCAATATGACTCTTCCCATTCTTAGAAAATACTGTCAAATCATCTTGATATATTTCAATAATTTTTCCAATTAACCCCCTAAAGGAATAATCCATAGCTCTTTAAAATGTAACTCCAACATTATATAAACCCAAAGGCATTCTCAAATATTCAAAGGTGCCCCAATGTAACATCTTAGTTCTAACCCTTATAAACTATAATGTATTATGTAACTATGACTTAGGCTGGTGAGCTGAAAAAGTTGAAAAGGGGCCAGAGTGCCTAGGAAATGTAACACTTCGTATACATTAATAAAATACACCGCTGGCTACAAGACCGACAAGGAAAAAAGAGATAGGGGGCTATGATTCCAAGAAAGAGGGGGCTTGAGGGGATAAGTCTTGTTATTATTCTTTTATTTACCCATAATTGTTTTTATGGAGAAGAGGGGGTTACATGAGATTCTTGGGAGGGAGGCCATGTGGCTCTTGTCTTCATGTAATTATTTAAACATCCCTTGGGGGCTATTTTGGGTTCGTTCTTCCCTTGGCTCGTCCTCTTCTCACTGGTTCACTCGTTCTTATTCCCTTTCACTCACTACTTCTAGTTCGTGTTCTCTTGGGCTGAGCATGGAAACAAATGGCAGGAAGAGGAGAGCCATCATCGAATGGCTGTAATGATTTACTAATCATTCCAGGAGGGAATGGATGCCTGTGTGCATGAAATTGATGACGATTCGGATGGAACTGTCCACAACTGAGAGTCCTTGGAATTTCCAGTAAGGAGATTTCCTGACCAGTAGCACTAGAGCCCTGGAGAGAAATGGAATAGCATCAGGGACTACATGGTAGAGAAAGGTGTTCATTTCTTGGTGTTGTGCAGGCTGAGGGAGAAAGAGAGTTGGAAATTAGGATTGTTGTGAGGTTGGGAAACCTGAGAGCTACTTATCCAACTACTGTGTATTTAGACTTGGCCTAGGACCCGTCCTTGTGGATTCATAGCCTTGGCTCAGGGGTGACCTACTATTGAGAGTAAATGAACACCAATGTCTATGGTTGGGAGGAATGCCATTGGTCTGCAACCATTTGGTGAATGTTTACTTGCAAAGATAAGTGATTTATGTGTTTTCTGTTTAATGTATTCTTTTTTGTATTTTAATTATCGTTTAACTAAATATTAGATTATGCATGCTTGTTGGATATTGATGTGCATGTTGTTAAATATTTTATTTTATGCGTCCTTATTAATGAAAGAAGGTACCAGTAAGAGTAAGGAGTCCAAGGGTGGGCTTGAAGGTAGCATACCCTAGCCTGTGGGTGGTTGGGTATGTTACAGATTGGTATCAGAGATTTTTGTTGAAACATCAGGCTGGTATGGGCTGGGGGTGTTGGTCAGAATATCGTGGTTGAGATAAAATTTTGACCATGAAGTTGAAAAGCTCAAGAGGAATGGGGTTGCAGAATATACGCAGGAGTTAGATCATCAGAGATAAGTTGTAGGGGGTTTGAAGGATCGTGATCGTCCCCCTTCGGAGCGATTTCCACTATAGGATCAAGAGAGATATAGGATCATTGGATCGGGGGATAGGTGAACATGGTTCGTCCGATGTAAAGGAAGGAAGGGTTAAGGTCAAAACCATCAGATCCCATGGGAGAGACAGATCTACAAACATGAGGCATTGCGGGGAACCAAGTTGCATGGGATATAATTTCCTAAGGTGGTCCTATAATCCAAACCATGGTTTCACCAAGGGGTTATGTGTCAGCATCAGGAGAATTGCAGGGCGAAAAGCAGGTTACTCAAAACTACCTATGCATGCCCCCACAAAATGAAATACATGCAGTGATGTGACATGTTGGTACTCGAGCAATGAACCTCCAAAGAGAAGAAGTAGCCAGGGACCATCGATCTATAGGAGGAAACGTGTCAATCGATCGTTTTCTCTAGGTGAAAGCACTCTGGGAAAAGGAGAGCAAGGAGAAGTTGAGAATTCAGATTTTTGAACCCTGGAGATCTGAAGTGAATTGCAGTCGTTCGATCTAGGAGGAAATGCGGCCAAAATCCATGCACTTCGGGGAAAAGTGAAGGTTGAGAGTTTAGTTCTTTGAAGTATGAATAACCGAAGAAATCATAGTTGTCAATCTATGGGAAACACACGTCAGTAGATCACGAGCTTCGGATAAAAACATTTCAGAAAAACGTTGAGGTTTGAGCTATTTGAAGTTACAAGGCCTGAAGAAATTGCAGTCATTGATCCTTACAGCGGTAACTTCTGAAGTCCCGAAGTCTAGGGTTAATATGGGTCATTCAATAAGGGAGACACATGGCGACAGTTTGGTCAGTTTGGGAAATCATAGTTTGGGAGAATTGAAAGTGTGGTAGTGTGGAAACTCCCGAAGTCTCGAAGCCCAAAGAGCAGAAGTGGTGGGGCACGATGACATCATTAGGAGGTGATGTGGACCCCAGAATTTATGAAGTGATGTGGCTTGCGGATGTCACCGGGGATGGTGTGGACACATGGGATGTGCACCACGTGTCAGTAAGTTTTTATCATGCAGATGATTGAAATGTCAGATAGGATGTGACACGTGTCACCCGCATGATTGAACCACATGTCTTATTACGTTATTTCACTACTTGGAAACGGATCGTAGACTCCGAAGAAATTCTTCTGAGATTTTTTAGTTGAGATTTGAAACTCCTGAAGCCCGGAGAGCTAGAGACCCGAAGTAAACGTCAACTGTTGGATCATCCGAAGTAGACCTGAACCGTCAGATCAAAAGAATAGGTGGCATGCAGATGTGGATTCTGGGTAAGGACCCGAAGTAAACGTCGACTGTCGGATCGTCTGAAGTAGACCAGAACTGTCAGATCAGCAGAACAGGTGGTGCGAAGTTGTGGATTTCGGGTAAGGACCCAAAGTAAACGTCAATCATTGGATTGTTTGAAATAATTCCCCACCATTCAATTCAAAAGGACACATGGAAGAATCCCATGTATCTTGAGGGAAGTAAAGTTTGATATTTGAGAATTTCGAAGTCCGCAATTCCGAAACGACCACAACTGTCGATCTGGGAGAGGTAAATCTGAACTATTGGTTCCCAAGAGGTATATCTCGGTCGTTCATTTAGAAGCACTATCAAGATCGCGAGTTCAACGATCACCTCACATTATGGGGATGGGAGGTGCTTAGGCCGCAATCGAGACCACGTTTTGGGAAAAAGGACACATGGTGGCTCGAGGTGAATTGCGGGGTGAAAAGTAGTTTTCTTCCAAACCACCTTTGAGCATGGTTGCAATCACAGATATACATAAGGTCACCACCTAAGGTCACATCAAAGGACGGGCCAAGAGAAAAAGGAGCTAGCACCAACTCTGAGATTTTTTGCAAGGGCGAAGGAGAAGGTCGCGGGGGCCATCGGACCTGCACTAGAAATCTAGAAGGGCCTATGTTTAGATACAAAATGAAACCATCAAGGTTTCAAAGAGCCAATTCGGCTTGGGATTGAAGACCCTTGACCAGGAGGTCACACAACCTTAGGAGAAGGGGGTATGCATTGAGAAAAAAATGGAAAATAAGAGGCAACTCTCAAATCAATAAGCCTGTGGTTTTGCGCATCTGGTCATATGTAAATGGTTTGAAGGAAGCGCCTCATAAAGATTTGATTTGATAGAGAGTTAACAATATAATAATACAGGGAATTGATAAAGGGTCAAAATATGATTTGTTTGTGAACTAATAACACAACAGAAGCATGCGTACGATATAATGATTTGATCCATGTCTGTGATCAACTCATGAATACAAAAGAACCGACACAAAGTCATGATTAAAAAAGAGTTAATTCATATAAAAAGGAAAAAGGATATTAATGAAAGAATAATATTATCATTTAAATGAAAAGGTACCTGTAAATTTAATTGACTATTTTTGTATGATATGCATAGCTCTAACAAGATGGTTGCTTGCAGGTTTATCAGGATTAGAGGTATAACCAGATCAATTTAAGAATAGGATTAGATGTTCGGATCATGGAGGCATGACTTTTCTTACAAAATTTGGATGGGGTACTACAAAAGAAAGAATCCTCACATGGGACATGAAGCTAGCAGGTGAATAATGTCATTAATGGGCATACAAAGGAAAAGTAAGGCTCCATAGCCTTGAAGGTAGAGATGTGTAGACAATTGCAAGATTGATGCGGAAGGAAAAAAAGAGCTTAAGAGGTGGTGTGTGAATAATATCTATGTTTCAAGCATAGGAGTTCCAGGGAAGGATTTGTTAGATATGAATTACCTACTGTCTAAAAGTTTAAATCAGAGTTCACAGTGGAAGCAAGATGCCAATGCAGAGGAATTGGAATGCTCTCTCATTTCAAAAGTGGCACTGAATGAAAATAGGTTTCCATTGGGGAATGGTACTAAGTGGGAAAGAATGGTTAGGTGGAATGTGGATGGAAAAGTGTTCAGACCCAGGGAACCATAGTGCAGATGAGAAGAATGGGAGAACTCAAAGCATCAAGGATCTAAAGAAATTCAAGGACAACCAACTACAACATAAATAGATAAATAAATAAGTAAATCAAAACATAAATGCACTAGAGTTCATGAAGCATACAATGAATTTAAATTGCATATGCATTAGTAGGCATACTGACAATAAATTCTTGGTGCATATAGATGTGTAATTTTGAATATGTACATGTTTGGATATGCATATAACATGTTGGTGAACTTAGAATAGTCTATTATTATGAAATAATGTTTGAGTATGACTAAGTATGGATTAATTATTCAGGAAAAATGATACAACATGGTTAAATATGTGGATGTTGTTTTTGCTTATAATTTCCATTGAGGTGAAGACCCATGAGGATGGCAAGAATGGTGATCAAAATGATGAAGGGGGAAGTCTACAAGCTTCTAAAAATATCAGTTTGTCAGACAACAACAAGTAGGTTGGTAACAACCAGGCAGGTATGCATTTAGTTTTCATTGATGCATAGATGTTGAAGGGGATTGAGGTAAGGATTCCCTCAGTCAATTTTCAGTATTTAAATTGATATGTAATGGATGAAGGCCCAGAGTGTGTAAGTGTAGTTAATGCTAGAATTCACTTAGATAAAATGCAAGTTGCATATTATGTTATGATTGGTTATGAGATCATAACCAAGTAATTCATGAGACATACTCCTTATATAACAATGAATATCCATAGAGATAGTCATGTGTGAGACCATAATATGGTTGGATATGGAAGGGATATAGCGCTATGTGAGTGCTCGATAGTATCTATTGTATATTTGATGGAAGGAATGGTGATCAAAATGATGAAGGGGGAAGTCAGTGAGATTCTACAAATATTAGTTGGTCAGACAACAACAAGTAGGTTGGTAACAACTAGACAAGTATGCATTTAGTTTTCATTGATGCATACATGTTCAAGGGGATCGAGGTAAGGATTCTCTCAGTTAATTTTTAGTATTTAAATTGATATGCAATGGTCGAAGGCCCAGAGTGTGTAAATGTTGTTGATGATAGAGTTCACTTAGATTAAATGTCAGTTGCATATTATGTTATGATTGGTTATGGGATCATAACCAGGTAATTAAGGAGACATACTCCTTATATAACAATGAATATCCATAGAGTTAGTCATGTGTGAGACCATAATATGGTTGGATATGGAAGGGCTATAGAACTATGTGAGTGCTTGATATTATCTACTGTATATCTGATGTTTAAATTGCAACCTCTTTGCCAACACTAAAGAGAACTTAAGGATTATATTATTGGTGTTGTGTTGGGGTGGAAAAAGAAGGTAACCAAATAGTTAGGCAAGCAGTAGGAAGTGTGTGGATGATGTGTTGAATCGTTGGCCAGACCTTCCAACTCATCAAGGTGGAATACATGACATATCTATGTGGTATTATGTAGTCAATGCATAGATGCATTGTGTAGATGTTACCATGGGTATCAACACATTGATTGTTATTTTATTAACTGTTGCATTCTAAAAAAATTTGTGACTGATAATACATGTGTATGTAATGATGATTTCATTCCAATTGATAGTTGGATTAATAAAAATAATTGAATTATAGTTGTAAACAATTCTAAGAGCACTTTGTGATTTTTTTTTTGAATCATTTCCATGAAAATATATATCTTGTACATGAGATATTGACAATTTTTTTGGCTGGGGAATGTTGAAATTGCAAGAGGAAAGGGGTCTTGGATATGGCAGTTTTGTAAGCCCATAAATAAGACCAATGCCTATTGCTGCAAGAGACAAATTGTTATGAGCAGAAGCTCATGTCTAGAAGTTTTATTTTTCCTATATAAAACAGTCTTGGGAATTGATTTGATAATTACTGACGAATTGTTTTGACTGAATGTAAATTGAAGAAACTACAGGTAGAATGGTCTTGGATATGGCAAGGATGTAAGCCCATAAGGAAGACTGATATATAGAGCTGCAGAGCCAACCATTATGAGCAGAAAGATCATGTTTGGAAAATTTTATTTTCCTGTATAAAACAGGTTTGACATTTATGTTTGAAATGGTTATAATGATATCTCATGATGACTGTGTGTGTATAATACAGATGAGATGTTGGATATGCAAGCTAGAAAGCATGGAAAAGGCTATTGTTGTGACATGAGAACCCTATGTCCCTATAAAAATTCTTGTGAAAGAGAACCTTGGTTAGGCAAGATGGGTTGCCTAAGGGACTGCATAGGAGAAAAGGGGATGCCTGAGCCTGGGCCTGGAAAGTGAGTGACCACAAGGAAGAGGAGACTTTGATAGATCTTGATTGGGTTCATGCACACAATGGGTACGTCAAGGAAAACAATGATCCAAGTTAATGAGACAACCCTATGAATAGATAACTCTTGCATTGGATTATGAAAATTTACTCTTATAATATGAGAAAGAATGAGAATTTCATGCGCAAAGTTTGAACTGACATGCTAGCTAATTTGAAATATTGTAGGAAAATGATGAATGTTGAAGATATAGAAAAATACCAGACTATGAGAGAAAAGAAGGTGATGTTGGAGCAGCTAAATGACAAAGGCATGGAAGGAATAAAGTCCAATGGGCTTGCTACAACTGGATTTCTAGAACCCACAACTCTGAAACTTCCTGGCTGAGTGCATTGAAGCAGGGGAGAAGTGGAACAACCTGAGGGATTGCATGGCAGAGAAAGGGGTTCATTTCTTTGGGTTGTGTAGGGTTGAGAGGGAAGGAGAGATTTTTGGTTGGAACTGCTGCCAGAAATATAAATTATGAATATCATCATACATGTTTTGGGTTGGAATGCCTATGCATACATGTTTAGGCCAGAGTGCCTATGTATATAAGATTGGGCTGGATTACATATGTGTATTAAGGCCAGAGGGCCTGGAATTGTAATGTTAAAAACATTTAATGGTGTTTTTCATTGAGGACAGTGCCAAAATAAGGGGAGGGGGATGTAACATCCTGGTTCTAACCCTTATAAAATATAATGTATTATGTAAATATGACTTAGGCTGGTGAGCCGATAAAGTTGAAAAGGGGCCAGAGTGACTAGGAAATGTAACACTTCCTATACATTAATAAAATACATCGTTGGCTGCAAGACCGACAATTAAAAAATAGATAGGGGGCTATGATTCCACAAGAGAGGGGGCTTGAGGGGCTAAGTATTGTTATTATTATTTTATTTACCCATAATTGATTTTATGGAGAAGAGGGGGTTACATGAGCTTCTTGGGAGGGAGGCCATGTGACTCTTGTCTTCATGTAATTATTTAAACATCCCTTGGTGGATTTTTTGGGGTTGTTCTTCCCTTGGTTCATCCTCTTCTCACTGGTTCAATCGTTATTCTTCCCCTTCACTCACTACTACTAGCTCGTGTGATCTTGGGCTGAGCATAGAAACAAATGGTAGGAATAGGAGAGCCATCGTTGAATGAATGTAATGATTTATTGATCATTCCAGGAGGGAATGGATGCATGTGTGCATGAACTTGATGGCAGTTCAGATGGAACTATCCACAACTGAGAGTCCTTGTAATTTCTAGTAGGGATATTTCTTGACCAGTAGCACTAGAGACCTGGAGAGAAATGGAACATCCTTAGGGACGGCATGGCAGAGAAAGGTGTTCATTTCTTGGGGTTGTGCAAGCTGAGGGGGAAAGATATATGGAAAATAGGATTGTTGTGAGGTTGGGAAACCTGAGAGCTACTTTGCCAACTATTATCTATTTAGACTTGGCGTAGGACCCATCCTTGTGGATTCATATCCCTAGCTTGGGGGTGACCTACTGTTGAGAATAAATGAACAACAACGTCTATGGTTGGGAGGAACGTCCTTGGTCTGCAGACAGTTGGTGAACGTTTACTTGCAAAGATAAGTTCTCTTTGTGTTTTTTGTTTAATGTATTCCACTGTGTATTTAATTATCTCTGAGATATGTATTCTAATGTGCCCATCTACTGGTTATTTGTTATGCATGGCACGTTGTTTATCTCTTTTATGTTGCGACATGGATCTTGTCTTATGCATGTGGTGTGCATGCTTCTAACATTGTTGTGAAACCCTTTGTTTTCGAATTAGAGATCAGAGAACTGAGTCTTGGGACTGCAACATGCCTAGTCGATGGGTGGTTGGGTGTGTTGCAGCCTATTTAAGGTAATGTAGCCTGGCCTCTGGGTGGTCGAGTATGTTACACCCATGGAGTAGTGAAAGTAGTCTTATTCTTATCTTCCTCCTTAGCTCTGATCTGATTATATCCTGAAAATCCATCAAGCATTGAAATCATTCCTGATCATGTTACCCTTTGTAAAAATGTTTCCATCTTGGGAAGAGAGTCATTTTCCTTTGTGCATGAAATATTTAAGTTTCTAAAATCTATACATAGCCTTATTTTACCATTATTCTTCCTAGAAGCAACCAAGTTTGAACACCATGAATAATGTCTAGTTTGGGCTATAATTCATGCTGCTAACTTTTTATGTAACTCCTGTTTAACCAAAGGAGCTAACTTGGGGTTAATCTTCCTCAATTTATGTCTAAAGGGCTTTTATCTTCCTTCAAAGGAATCACATGATGAATCACATCTTCCCTATAGACCTTCAGTTCATCATAAGTGAAATCCAAAACATCCCTATATTCTTTTAATAACTTGATAATTTCATTTCTTTCTTCTATAGGGGTGCTTTTACCTACTTTCACCATCCTAGGCTCTTTATCATTTTCTATGTTGATCTCCAAGGGGTCACATGGTTTTGCATCTGATTCTTCCTTATGCTTGTGGTCATATTGTCTATCAAACAAACTTTCTTGTGAAATAAGGCGCCTAGGAACTGGATTAACCTTATTGTCATTATCTGTGTAATTACAACCCTCATCTTTCTCACTGATATCAAATTAAAAAAATTCTTATATTTGAGTAAAGAATCTAATAGCATGTTTATCATCATAATTTTTTTTCCAATGATCCATATTATCTGGAACTGAGGGTCTAAAAATAACTTTCACTGGAATATTCTCTTTAATAAAATCATGGGAAATCTAAAGAGTGGAAGTGGCTACAACTATCTTATCTTCCTTAGAATTTTTTTCCCTAGGAAATGCAATAAGATTCAACGAATCAAGATCTTCAATGGAGTCTGATATTGCATTCCTATATTTTTACAATCTTTTTGACTTGCAAGCAAACTTATTCTTAAGTTGTTGAATGACTAAATCTGAGCCTCCATTGATATTAAAACATTTGACACCCATGTCTTTTCAAACCTCTAAACCAAGAAACAAAGCCTCATATTCAACCACATTATTAGTTGCATCAAACTCCAATATATAAGTAAACTTAAATTCTTGACCATTTGGAGATTGAATGACTATTCCAACACCTTTTCCAGCTCTAGAAAAAACACCATAAAAATGTATATGTTGGGGTCCTATAATCATAGGTAACCTAACTCTTCAGTTGCTTATTTGGCGTTTCCCCCATGATGACGACATCTGGCTCAGTTGATTCCATTTTCCCCTTCTATCCATTTTTGCCCGACGCTTCATCACCCTGCTGCATCTTTCATCCACCTCTACGCCACTCACACCCTTATCCATTTGTCCCATTGGCTACATCTCACCTGCCGCTCATCCATGAATAAACAAACTTTGGCTAAAAAGAACAATAGATTAATAATGTTAGTAATAAATTAGTATAGTTAGTTTAATTAAAATATGTTACACTAGTTAATAATTAATTAATAATTAAGTTAGTTGTTAAATTAGTAATTAGTTTATTGTTTATTAATTAAACATCAAATAAAAATATTA
>JZKD02S2144677.1:387335-414491 GCA_000966675.3 Picea glauca
TGGTGTATTGTGTATGTGTGTGATTGTTTATTTCTTACTGCTCATTATTGGATAATAATTCTACATTGATATAACATTTGAAGAAAAGGGATTATAATTACGCTATTACTAATTCACCCCCCCTCTTAGTAATCCAACAACTATTGAACCTTGCCATCATCTTGTTAAACCTCTTATCTATCCCACTAGCTTTCAAACTTGAATTAGAGATAAGTTGTTCAAACCTTTAAGGTTACCATATCATCTTCACCCTTATCCTCTTGATTTCTTCAAGTACTTTCCTCGGTTTTCTGGAGAGGATCATGTTACAACTGAGAGGCATGTGGAGGCCTTCGAAAAATTTATTGATCAGTTTGAGATAGTTCATGAGGATGTTACCATCAGGTTTTTCTCCAAATCATTGTTAGGAGATGTTATTGTATGGTTTAAGGGTTTGGGAGATGACTCCATTGGTTCCTGGATTGAATTATGTGATACTTTTTTAAAGTGTTGGGGTGAGAACAAGTCATTTGATCAGTACCTACATGAGTTCACTACTTTGAGAAGGGGAAAAAATGAAGTTCTGTTTGTTTTTTAATTTAAGGTTTTACATCTTGTATTATAGCCTGCCTCTGGAAATTAAACCTTTTGAGACTGCTGCCATGGTGTATTACATAATGTCTCAATATTCTGACCTTGTTTTGCATCTTAGGGAAAGAAAATCTACATCTTTATCACAATTATTCATGGATGCTAAGGAAGTGGAGGAGAACCTTTGAGCTTGTGACAAAATTCAAAGTCAGCATCATGTCATTTATGAACACGAGGAAGATTTTATTTGTTGTCCCAATGAAGAAAAGATAGTGGATGATTTGTTCCTCGAAGCAGGTCTCTTTGACAGCCTTGCCTATGAGGAAGTCATTATCTCAAGGATTGACCAAGAGAATCTTATTGTTGACAAACATTTTGGTAATGAATACTTTGTTGTTAGAAAGAATCATGAAACAAGACATTCTGAATGTCAAGAGTAGGTTTTTTATGGACAACTTGTTTTTGATGTACATACCAGTGATGGTGATAAACATAATTTTCCCATGATTTGTTCAGAGCCTCTTAGCACTATTCCTGTAGATGATGATTATGATCATGATCCTTATAAATGCTATGGAGGTGTTGAAAGGGATTTTCATATAAATCTAATCTTTTATCCATCACCAACCAATGAAAAACCCTCTCTTAATAAAAACCAAGTGTAAGAGAAACAAACTATCCCCATGGTATATGCAGAGATGATCAACAATCAACCAACAGGTGGTTCTGAAGTGACGAAGCAATTATTCGACCCACAAATTCATGTGTCTATCATTCAAACAAGTGTTCATGTAGAAGACATCAAACAAACTGTCCGCAACTTTGAAACAATGAAGGTAACCTTTCATAAATTAATCATGCATTGATTTCAGTTTCATGACCATGTCAATGAGTACATAGAATTACACTTTTCAAATTCTTTGGAGCATGCATAATTGATATTTTTATTAGCATGTCCAGGTGAGTATGGTTTCTTGAATGAATTTTTATCACTATTGTTACATTTCAAACATCAGTTGTTGATCAGTGATAGAGATGAGGTTTCTTCAATTTTAAAATTGCTTGAATGGTTGTTATGGAAGGCAACATTCACGTAACCAATTGCAGAGCTAGTTAGAGTAGAGTAGGGTAGGAAATAAGCTCGCTGCCTGAGCATTTCTCTTCTTCTAGTTGGCAGCAAAAATATCAGTCAGCTTGTGTGAATAAAGGCCAGTTTTGAAAGTATACAGAGATTAGTTGCACAGGGCATATGACTCCATAGCCCAATGGTAAAGGTGACTGGAACTAATAGGTTCTTTGAAACCCCACAGGGAAGTATCCATCCCAGTTGGAGCCAATGTTAGCACTCAAGTTTTCCAATATATTTTGAGAGTGCCTTCCACATGTTTATGTTGAAATTATCAAAATCCCTTAAAGTGTTTTCCAATGTCCAAACCTCAAATTCCCCAATCTGTCTTGACAAGTTCCTTTTGATCACTTTTGCCCATAAATCCTTTGAATTTTCCCTCTTGACCTGCAATAAAAAAAAAAAATTGGTAAACCCTAGTCTATGCTTGGTGGATTTTCAAATATAAAAAATATTTATTTGTTTTTTATATTTTTTAAATATCATATTATCAAAAATGAGTGGTGTGTGTTTTAAAATTCCTAAGTTGCACTACAAATAAAATATATTGCATATACTTAAGTCTAGAATCTCTAGAGTCAAGATATAGGCCCAAGTTACCAATATACCAAACTCCTTTATGCCTAAGTCTACAAGCCTCTCAGGTTTTATGGATTTTAAAAAAAAATTAGGGGACCCACATGCCCAATTCTCAAGTCAACACACAAAGCCAAGTGCAAGTGCCAAGCCCGATTCCTTTCCACTTGTCTCATAAAATATGCTATGCAAGAATTTGTGTATATAAAGACAACAGTCTCTAATTTCCTGAGACATATGGGATATGTTCCTTGAGTCATTTTTTAAAATGGAATGCAAGTTTCCAGGTGCCAAGTGATTATGCAGATGTCGAAGAGCTAAATGTAGCTATGATGTATTCAATTATGTTCCCAATATTCTCACCTATTCCACCATTTCCAGGCATGGATGTGCAGAGGGGGTGCACTGTCATGGGCGCTGCCAAATCTCTTGGGCGCTACATTTTCTCCTGGGCACTGTAAATTTCTTGGGTGCTACCTACTCCCCTAGGCATTGTGTATTTTACAGTGCGCTACCGAATTTATGGCAGGTGCTACCTAATATTTGACAGAGGCCAAATTCTATGCAGAGATACACTAGAATGGTGCTACCTACTAGCACCTAGAATCAAAGAGTTCAAATTCATTACTCTTTAGGTGGTTGATGATGTGGAGAATGGATGAGATAGTAGCTAGCAGCATGATAACAACTTACCACCTCTATAGTACACTTGGCATGAAAGAGGAGGCGCATCAATGAAGATCAAGGGAGGAAATGTCATTTAAATATTGTTGGATCTGTTACCCACACGTTTCCTTTCTTATAGCAGTTTGTTAAATAATTGTTAGCATAGGTGTTAGATGGATAGATGTTGTTGAAGAATCCAATGTGAGGAATGGACATTACGCACCTTCAACTGCTACCTTTCCTTTTTATTATAAATCCATGTTCCAAATGTAAGGGGAGGTGGGGGATGGTTGAGCAAGGCTCCCAGACTGTAATATTTTTTTTGATGAAGTGACTATGATCTAACAGTGTACTAGACTTAAGATTTTTTTACTAATAGAAATCAACTTCTATTTCATCCTATATGCTTCTAGTGCTAAATTTTCATGTCTTGAATGCTTCACATGGATAACTCTGATAATGTTATGGTGGATGTTTGATCATTACATTGTCATGGCATTTATTTAGTTTCTTAGTTTCTAATTTCAAGAAGATCTTGTTTGAAGAAAATTTCTCCCTTGGGCTCTTGTAGGCCTGATGTTTGCAGTAGCCTTTACATTCCTCTCACTCAAGTCTTCCTTCTATCCACATTTACTCCCAAACTACTGGTTGAAGTTATTCAAGACCTTATTTGCTGGTACATGTTAGCCCTGTTTCTGAGTTAGGATATTATCATTTCGAGTCTTTTCCATTTGACCCTTTAAAATGATCATACATTCACATATAATATTTTGATGTTACCAAGCTCACCTGATTACAGTCTAGGGTGACTTTTGGAGTGATAACAGAAGCGTTGGAGGACACAGAAGGCATAAGTGAAAAATCAAGTCAGTATGTTGAATTGTTTGAAGTTAAAAATCAAAGGATGGGCCAAGCCTATATTGATCCTATAAATACATATATGGAAAAATTCTTCAATACATGATCCTTTTCCATTTCTAGTGTCTTTCCTATTGTTCAGGTTTATCAAATCCTCTATGGTGAAGACCAGGCTGAAAATTACTTTCAAGCACGAGTAACAGACTTATTTCTTAGTTTTATCAAAGACAGTGGAAGAACAGACTTATTAGATCAACTGTTGGATTGGATGCATTGACATTTTTCCATTACCTAGTTGAGCAATGATTGCAGTAGATTAGGATAGGAGAGTGTGAATAAGCTCAACATTTCGAGCATCTATTTTTCAGCAGTGTTCTTTTTTATTTGGTCTCAGTTTAAAGATCAAAACACGTACATGTTGCAGAATAAGATGTTGGGATCAACCCAATGGATAAAGCACCAGTCTGGATGCTTAGAGTTCAGTGGTTTTTGACACCTCCTGAAAAGTTGTCATCCCCGGGTGGAGCCTATGTTGGGTTCCTATAATCATAGGTAACCTGACTCTTCAGTTTCTTATTTTGCGTTTCCCCCATGATGACCATGTTTGACTCGGTATATTCCATTTTCCCCTTCTATCCATTTCCACCCGACCCTTAATCACCCTGTTGCATCCTTCATCCACCTCTGCGCCACTCACTCCCTTATCCATTTGTCCCATTGGCTACATCTCGCCCACCACTCATCCATGAATAAACAAACTTAAATAAGCATAAAACTTAAATAACCAAAAATTAAAAATAAGCATAAAACTTAAATAACAAAAAATTTAAATTTAAATGACACATATTAAAACATTAAATATAAGAACTCAATTTTTCCAATATATTTTGAGAGTGTCTTCCACATGTTTATGTTGAAATTATCAAAATCCCTTAAAGTGTTTGCCAATGTCCAAACCTCAAATTCCCCAATCTGTCTTGACAAGTTCCTTTTGATCACTTTTGCCCATAAATCCTTTGACTTTTCCCTCTTGACCTGCAATAAAAAAAATAAATTGGTAAACCCTAGTCTATGCTTGGTGGATTTTCAAATATAAAAAATATTTATTTGTTTTTTATATTTTTTAAATCTCATATTATCAAAAATGAGTGGTGTGTGTTTTAAAATGCCTAAGTTTCACTACAAATAAAATATATTACATATACTTAAGTCTATAATCTCTAGAGTCAAGCTATAGGCCCAAGTTATCAATATACCAAACTCATTTATGCCTAAGTCTATAGGCCTCTCACGTTTTATGGATTTTAAAAAAAAATTAGGGGACCCACATGCCCAATTCTCAAGTCAACACACAAAGCCAAGTGCAAGTGCCAAGCCCGATTCCTTTCCACTTGTCTCATAAAATATGCTATGCAAGAATTTGTGTATATAAAGACAACAGTCTCTAATTTCCTGAGACATATGGGATATGTTCCTTGAGTCATTTTTTAAAATGGAATGAAAGTTTCCAGGTGCCAAGTGATTATGCAGGTGTCGAAGAGCTAAATGTAGCTATGATGTATGCAATGATGTTCCCAATATTCTCACCTATTCCACCATTTCTAGGCATGGATGTGCAGAGGGGGTGCACTGTCATGGGCACTGCCAAATCTCTTGGGCACTACGTTTTCTCCTGGGCACTGTAAATTTCCTGGGTGCTACCTACTCCCCTAGTCATTGTGTATTTTACAGTGCGCTACCGAATTTCTAGCAGGTGCTACCTAATATTTGATAGAGGCCAAATTCTATGCAGAGATACACCAGAATGGTGCTACCTACTAGCACCTAGAATCAAAGAGTTCAAATTCATTACTCTTTAGGTGGTTGATGATGTGGAGAATGGATGAGATAGTAGCTAGAAGCATGATAACAACTTACCACCTCTATAGGACAATTGGAATGCAAGAGGAGGCACATCAATGAAGATCAAGGGAGGAAATGTCATTTAAATATTGTTGGATCTGTTACCCACACGTTTCCTTTCTTATAGCAGTTTGTTAAATAACTGTTAGCACAGGTGTTAGATGGATAGATGTTGTTGAAGAATCCAATGTGAGGAAGGGCCATTACGCACCTCCAACTGCTGCCTTTCCTTTTTATTATAAATCCATGTTCCAAATGTAAGGGGAGGTGGGGGATGGTTGAGCAAGGCTCCCAGACTGTAATATTTTTTTTGATGAAGTGACTGTGATTTAACAGTGTACTAGACTTAATATTTTTTTACTAATAGAAATCAACTTCTATTTCATCCTATATGCTTCTAATGCTAAATTTTCATTTCTTGAATGCTTCACATGGATAACTGTGATAATGTTATGGTGGATGTTTGATCATTACATTGTCATGGCGTTTATTTAGTTTCTTAGTTTCTAATTTCAAGAAGATCTTGTTTGAAKAAACTTTCTCCCTTGGGCTCTTGTAGACCTRATGTTTGCAGTAGCCTTTACATTCCTCTCACTCAAGTCTTCCCTCTATCCACATTTACTCCCAAACTACTGGTTGAAGTTAGTCAAGACCTTATTTGCTGGTACATGTTAGCCCTGTTTCTGAGTTAGGATATTATCATTTCGAGTCTTTTCCATTTGACCCTTTAAAATGCTCATACATTCACATATAATATTTTGATGTTACAAAGCTCACCTGATTATAGTCTAGGGTGACTTTTGGAGTGATAACAGAAGCGTTGGAGGACACAGAAGGCATAGGTGAAAAATCAAGTCAGTATGTTGAATTGTTTGAAGTTGAAAATCAAAGGATGGGCCAAGCCTATATTGATCCTATAAATACATATATGGAAAAATTCTTCAATACATGATCCTTTTCCATTTCTAGTGTCTTTCCTATTGTTCAAGTTTATCAAATCCTCTATGGTGAAGACCAGGCTGGAAATTACTTTCAAGCACGAGTAACATACTTATTTCTTAGTTTTATCAAAGACACTGGAAGAGCAGACTTATTAGATCAACTGTTGGATTGGATGCATTGACATTTTTCCATTACCTAGCTGAGCAATGATTGCAGTAGATTAGGATAGGAGAGTGTGAATAAGCTCAACATTTCGAGCATCTATTTTTCAGCAGTGTTCTTTTTTATTTGGTCTCAGTTGAAAGATCAAAACACGTACATGTTGCAGAATAAGATGTTGGGATCAACCCAATGGATAAAGAACCAGTCTGGATGCTTAGAGTTCAGTGGTTCTTGACGACACCTAAAAAAGTTGTCATCCCCAGGTGGAGCCTATGTTGGGGTCCTATAATCATAGGTAACCTGACTCTTCAGTTTCTTATTTTGCGTTTCCCCCATGATGACTACGTTTGATTCGGTATATTCCATTTTCCCCTTCTATCCATTTCCACCCGACCCTTAATCACCCTGTTGCATCCTTCATCCACCTCTGCGCCACTTACTCCCTTATCCATTTGTCCCATTGGAAACATCTCGCCCGCCACTCATCCATGAATAAAAAAACTTAAATAAGCATAAAACTTAAATAACCAAAAATTAAAAATAACCATAAAAATTAAATAACCAAAAATTAAAAATTAAATGACACATATTAAAACATTAAATATAAGAACTCAATTTTTCCAATATATTTTGAGAGTGTCTTCCGCATGTTTATGTTGAAATTATCAAAATCCCTTAAAGTGTTTTCCAATGTCCAAACCTCAAATTCCCCAATCTGTCTTGACAAGTTCCTTTTGATCACTTTTGCCCATAAATCCTTTGACTTTTCCCTCTTGACCTGAAATAAAAAAATAAATTGGTAAACCCTAGTCTATGCTTGGTGGATTTTCAAATATAAAAAATATTTATTTGTTTTTTATATTTTTTAAATCTCATATTATCAAAAATGAGTGGCGTGTGTTTTAAAATGCCTAAGTTGCACTACAAATAAAATATATTGCATATACTTAAGTCTAGAATCTCTAGAGTCAAGCTATAGGCCCAAGTTATCAATATACCAAACTCCTTTATGCCTAAGTCTACAGGCCTCTCAGGTTTTATGGATTTTAAAAAAAAATTAGGGGACCCACATGCCCAATTCTCAAGTCAACACACAAAGCCAAGTGCAAGTGCCAAGCCCGATTCCTTTCCACTTGTCTCATAAAATATGCTATGCAAGAATTTGTGTATATAAAGACAACAATCTCTAATTTCCTGAGACATATGCGATATGTTCCTTGAGTCGTTTTTTAAAATGGAATGCAAGTTGCCAGGTGCCAAGTGATTATGCAGGTGTCAAAGAGCTAAATTTAGCTATGATGTATGCAATGATGTTCCCAATATTCTCACCTATTCCACCATTTCCAGGCATGGATGTGCAGAGGGGGTGCACTGTCATGGGCGCTGCCAAATCTCTTGGGCGCTACGTTTTCTCCTGGGCACTGTAAATTTCTTGGGCGCTACCTACTCCCCTAGGCATTGTGTATTTTACAGTGCGCTACCGAATTTCTGGCAGGTGCTACCTAATATTTGACAGAGGCCAAATTCTATGCAGAGATACACCAGAATGGTGCTACCTACTAGCACCTAGAATCAAAGAGTTCAAATTCATTACTCTTTAGGTGGTTGATGATGTGGAGAATGGATGAGATAGTAGCTAGCAGCATGATAACAACTTACCACCTCTATAGGACACTTGGCATGCAAGAGGAGGCGCATCAATGAAGATCAAGGGAGGAAATATCATTTAAATATTGTTGGATCTGTTACCCACATGTTTCCTTTCTTATAGCAGTTTGTTAAATAACATTTAGCACAGGTGTTAGATGTTTAGATGTTGTTGAAGAATCCAATGCGAGGAAGGGACATTACGCACCTCCAACTGCTGCCTTTCCTTTTTATTATAAATTCATGTTCCAAATGTAAGGGGAGGTGGGGGATGGTTGAGCAAGGCTCCCAGACTGTAATATTTTTTTTGATGAAGTGACTGTGATCTAACAGTGTACTAGACTTAAGATTTTTTTACTAATAGAAATCAACTTCTATTTCATCCTATATGCTTCTAATGATAAATTTTCATGTCTTGAATGCTTCACATGGATAACTGTGATAATGTTATGGTGGATGTTTGATCATTACATTGTCATGGCGTTTATTTAGTTTCTTAGTTTCTAATTTCAAGAAGATCTTGTTTGAAGAAACTTTCTCCCTTGGGCTCTTGTAGACCTAATGTTTGCAGTAGCCTTTACATTCCTCTCACTCAAGTCTTCCCTCTATCCACATTTACTCCCAAACTACTGGTTGAAGTTAGTCAAGACCTTATTTGCTGGTACATGTTAGCCCTGTTTCCGAGTTAGGATATTATCATTTCGAGTCTTTTCCATTTGACCCTTTAAAATGCTCATACATTCACATATAATATTTTGATGTTACCAAGCTCACCTGATTACAGTCTAGGGTGACTTTTGGAGTGATAACAGAAGCGTTGGAGGACACACAAGGCATACGTGAAAAATCAAGTCAGTATGTTGAATTGTTTGAAGTTGAAAATCAAAGGATGGGCCAAGCCTATATTGATCCTATAAATACATATATGGAAAAAATCTTCAATACATGATCCTTTTCCATTTCTAGTGTCTTTCCTATTGTTCAAGTTTATCAAATCCTCTATGGTGAAGACCAGGCTGGAAATTACTTTCAAGCACGAGTAACAGACTTATTTCTTAGTTTTATCAAAGACAGTGGAAGAACAGACTTATTAGATCAACTGTTGGATTGGATGCATTGACATTTTTCCATTACCTAGCTGAGCAATGATTGCAGTAGATTAGAATAGGAGAGTGTGAATAAGCTCAACATTTCGAGCATCTATTTTTCAACAGTGTTCTTTTTTATTTGGTCTCAGTTGAAAGATCAAAACACGTACATGTTGCAGAATAAGATGTTGGGATCAACCCAATGGATAAAGCACCAGTCTGGATGCTTAGAGTTCAGTGGTTCTTGACACCTCCTGAAAAAAATTTCATCCCCAGGTGGAGCCTATGTTGGGGTCCTATAATCATAGGTAACCTGACTCTTCAGTTTCTTATTTTGTGTTTCCCCCATGATGACCACGTTTGACTCGGTATATTCCATTTCCCCTTCTATCCATTTCCACCCGACCCTTAATCACCCTGTTGAATCCTTCATCCACATCTGCACCACTCACTCCCTTATCCATTTGTCCCATTCCCTACATCTCGCCCGCCACTCATCCATGAATAAACAAACTTAAATAAGCATAAAACTTAAATAACCAAAAATTAAAAATAAGCATAAAACTTAAATAACAAAAAATTTAAAATTAAACGACACATATTAAAACATTAAATATAAGAATTAAAAATATAACGAATTAAAACAAAAATTAAAAATTAATTAAATCCTAAGTCTACCCACCACACTCCTCGTACATATTGAACCCCCCCCCCTCCCTCACGTAACATCAGCTCAAGGGGGGTCCAATCAGTGGTATTGGGAGGGACACTTGTCACCTCCTGTTGAATTTAGAACCCCCATCCCAATACCACTTACCACTTCAGGGGAGTTCGATATACCTCTTATCTCTCCAAAACTGCCCTCCCTCAATTTCTCAAAACCGCCCATTTTTTACCAGTTTGACACTTCGACTTCCGAAGCGGATTTCTGGAAAATGGAAAGTAATTTTCAAAAACCGAGAAAGGTTTTTGTTCAGAATGGTATGAAGAAAAAAAACCTCTTCCATATTTTTCACAAGTGCCACCATCTGGGAGAATCAAATCTATTGTCCAACCTCAGTTTTCGGATTTTCAGTTATTTTTGTTTCAGCCTTGATTTTTCGAGAGCAGTTTCGGAGATATGGAGACAAAATTGGAGAAACACAATAATTTCCTACAATGTTTGCAAAAGGGTCACCGATTGGGAGAGACAAATGTCTGAGCGTACCCCTATTTTCAACATATTTGGCCAAATTTGTAGTTCCAAATTTTTGGGGATTTGTTACTATTTTTGGCCGAGGTGGTTGAATTTGACCCCCTGAGCATGGGGAGAGTTGGTTTTATATATTTTAATAATAAAATTTGGAATGTTTTATTATTGATTTTTTTATTCAAGCCCCTCAAGGGATATTGTGTAATTTTCCAGAGGATCCACCAGAAATAAAGAGGCTCGTCCTGCAAGATTCTTGTGCAGAACTCCTTGGTGATGTTTTCCTTTCTCAGTAATCATTTTCTTACTTCTGTAAAAAACATTTCATGTATCTCCTGGTCTAGTCATTAAAGGAAATATTAAGAATAGAATTTATGCACACATACTCTGTCTCTGGTCCTTATTGACTTGCATGTTTTCAACTAAAATTGGGCTAAGGAATTATTAACTGCTCCGATGCCCTATATATCTTCCTCCTTTCTTCTGTTTAATTTCATTTAATCAAATTAGATCCAACATTTTTTCTAAATTTCCCTGTGGGGAGAACTCATCCTAAAACCTGTGATAGATCCCTATTCTTGAGGATAGACCCCATGGCCCAATGGAAATGAAAGTTCTCAATCTCCTATATACTTCAAATTGAAAAAAAAAAACATAATTCATAACTAGACTAACATCCCTTCCAAATAAATCTATATTAGATAGAGAGATCCCTCTCTGAGTCTTGGAGGGCTAGATCCAAGAGTCGAAGTGGTTTTAATGTTGCCTCTATGACTGCCTCCATAGCCTTGGAAAAATTACAGAGTGCTAATAGTATATACCAAATCTCATCAAATCTGTCTTCTCTAACTTATTCTTCTAAAGGTACTATAGTGTTAAAGAAAATAACATAGTTACCAAGATCATCCTCTCTATACTTTAACTCATTCCTAGGATTTCTTGGGTCTTCAACATGATACCTCCTTTCTAATTCTCTATTCAACTTAAAAGTATTTCCATCTGGAGTAGGGATGGTAGCATAAGTTAAATCCATTTGTAAATTACCCCCCAAATCTGCAATTGTATTCCTTGAAAGAAACATTCCCCAAGCATCACGTACATCTATTACAACTATATCCATTTCCATGATGTATGGGAAAACAACCAAGTGTACTTGCAAACTCTTAATGAATCCATGCACTTTAATAATTTTATTGTTCATGGCACAAATGTTATGGTAAGGTATAGATATCCTTAAGTTTAATTTCTCCATTACCTTCTTAGTCATAACATTTGAACTAGCCCCTGAGTCAAGCATGCAATTATGAAGGACTCTATTGTTCACAAGTAGAGAAAGGAAAAAAGGTTGATTCTTTTCAGCCCCCCTATCACAATTCTACAAAATTATTGGTGCATCTTGGTAAGATACTATTGGCTATCTATCAACAATATTTTGAGGAGGATATTCTATGGCTTTAAGCAACTTTTCCCTTTGAGAAAGAATCTTCAATATTTTTGACATAGGAACCAACATTTTTTCATTAATTAACCATCCTCCTAAATCAATATTTAAATCTGAATTTGCATGCACATTTGATTTAGGAGGGGTTTGAACTACCTTGGGAATGTTTTCTTGATTCCTATCTTGATTTCTATTTCCATTCCTTTGGTAGGTAATGCCTCTATACTTAGCCATTTCTGAAACTTGTTGGGGACTAGGCTTAGGCCCAAAAATTTTAGTTTCCTTATCAACAACATTATTCATGCAACTTGCACTACTACCTTGTTCAAAAAATTCCATCCAATCATGGATTCCAACATTATACTTTATGTTATCTCCCAATAAAATTCATTTTATTTTTGTCTTAGGTGATAAGTTGAGTTTTCAGTCTCTTGAGTCATTTAATAAACTGTTCCCTTCAATGAGTATAGTCATCAATTTTGAGCCATGTCACATAAGGTTAATAAATGACTATGTAGTTGTAATGGTCATTGTCCTAGGTCATATTGGTCAAAAGATAAGTCATTTGTTTCATAAGGGTGAGTCATGGGTCATATAAGTCAGTTTTTGTCCATTATAAGTCATCATATATCTCTCAAATCACGATTTGAATTTTTGTCTATCAGTTTCCTTCATGATTACGGGTTTGTAGCACATCTGGATACTTTTTTACTAAGAGCGCTACCAACTCAGCCACTATTGTCAGTGAAAACCAACATTTCAACATAAGGCGCGCTACCAACTCGGGGGGGGAACGTATTTTGAATTTTGAAAAGTTCCAACACAAAAACTATATCAAGAAGGTGTTTCTTGAGTTCTTATACCACGATCAAAGATTTGAGGGTATCTTCTACAGCTACAACTCGCCATCAAAGGAGTTATCAAGGTTTGAAATCACATATTTTAGATTTTGAGTTGTTGAACTAATAATATCGGTGTAGAATTGTCCATAAGCAGGTGTCTATACAACGATGGTTCCAAGAAAGGATCATATTCCCAGGAAGAGGTCAGGCTCTCTGTTCATATTCGAGCCCACTGAGACCACTATGATCGAGAAAAATTCCATCCATGTGGACTCATTCAAGTGCATGGGGTGTTGGATATTCTGCAATAAACTTGAAGGGCATCGCTTGAAGGTTTCTAGAGATTTTTTGCAGAACTACAAGAGTGGAAAGACAAAGGTTGGTCCCTTATAAATACATGTGACAGTGGATCTGATTGCAGAATTAATAGAGATCCCTAGAACAAGGGAACAATGGTTCAAATAAAAGATAATTGAAAAATAATATTGGTGCCAAGATATGATCAAACCTGAGCATAGAGGAGTTGATTTAGTAAAGGGAGTGCCAAGGAAGTGGCTAATAGAGGAATATGAAAATTTGTTCTTCATAATTCAGAGGTTTTTCACATGTGAAGGAAGATACATCTAAGTTCTACAATACCATTTCAAGCTCCTTTTCCATTTCACTGGTAAGAAAGAGATAGAATTACCCTATTTCCTTTTCATGAGCTTGCAAAGGATGATTTCATTTGCACAAAGAAAACCTGATAAGCTTCAAAAGTCTAGTTTTCACCATGCCTTAATAAATCTCATATTCCTTGAATAGTTGAAAAGGGAAGGGAAGGATTGGCCCACCTTCCTATTTGTATCAAATTGAGTTCCTTCCTTCTCCTTCAAAACTCAAAACCCCTAAGAAGAAGAGTACAACACCTCCTATTACCTCCTTTGTCCCATCATCTAAGATACCACAGTTTGCTTCCCCCTCTACTCCCTCATTTGAGGTAGCACAAGATTCTTCCCCCTATCCTCTTATACTTGAAATAGCTCAGCCTTCTCCTTCTACTGTTCCCTCTGCATTTGATACACCTCAGTCTCCTCAAGACCTTATTCCTCAAATACCCTTACTTGTTCAAGTCTACAAAAGAGATAAGAGGAAAGGAAAGGCTCAAGAAGTTGTTTTTTGAAGATCAAATAGAGCCTCTTGTGGAGCTTCCCCCTATAGAAATTTAAGATAATCCTCCAACTATCCAAGAAAGAGTTGATGCACCATCTCTCAGAAGGTCATCAAGGAGGAATATTGTTTTATTAGAGTAGTCTCCTCCAAGCAGTGATGTAGTAAAACTTAGAGCTAGGTTATCAAGATTTAAAGTCTCCCCTCTTGAAAAAGAAGCATTGGAAGGCATAGTTCAGTGGAGTGAATCTGCACCAGACTCATCCCTAGAGACAAAGCAAGGACCTAGAGAGAATTGGGACCAATTTTTCAAAGATGCAGACATGCAGCTCAAGGAAGTTCAGGACAAGAATGATAGGTTACATCAGGAGAATATCACACTTGGTAGACAATTGTCAAGCCAAATAGATGAACTCACAAAGGAATGTAACTACTTGAAGAATAACATCAGGAGAAAGATGATTCAGAGGAAGCAATTGGTAAATATATACAAACAAAACCTTAGTCTAAGAGCAACAAATAGAAATCTAGCAGGACACTTATATTTGGCCAAGAATATGCTTACCAAGAAGAATTTGGCTATCTTCTTGAAAACGATTACTTCTTCTAGTTATCCCAAGCATGATGATTGATTCAGAGATGTTTAAAGGTTATGTGTGACTATTGACCAATGATGAGTTAATGTTTTGAAACTTAATCAAATTATGGAAACTACCTTAAAAGAGACATGTATGGTATGGTTATTAAGATGAAGTCTGAGTAGTCTCAATAGGATTAGTAATTGACAATGATATGTGTTTTGTTGAGACAGGTTCTCCATTTTGAAAATAATTTTTCAATTAATTTTGAAGATTTCGGACAAAGCATGCATCTATATGAGTTTGTAGCGCAGACTATGTTTTCTCCATGCAGTGTGCTACCAACTCACTATCCTTCTACGTGTAACAGTTTGGTCAAGTGTTGACCTAATTTTCAGTGGTCAAAGGATGAATCATGACTCCAGGTATCAGCTAAGATGCAGTAAATATTTTCTACAGCCACGGGGTAGCTCAAGAGGAGCTAAGTTTTGGGAATTTGAATGGGATACCTATCCCTTAATAATAGGATCTCATCTTATTACTATGTGTCAGTTTAGATTTGATTTGATATGTATCTTTAAGATCTATTTATTGAGGATATTAGTCAAAGTTTGTAAAGATAATTTAAGCCCATTGAGGCATCTTTGTGAAGGGTTCGAGATTGAAGACTCTATTGTACTCTTTTGATGTAAAATCTTGATATATATTCTGGAATGATAAGTCTCTTTCATTGATATTGCTCAGATCCTTGGTGTCTCTTTATTATTCTATACTTGTGGTTTAAATTTCATGTTCATTTCTTTGATTATTTAATGATTGATGATTTTCATATTATATCTGCATTGATAAACAAAGGATCACAAGCCCTCTGTTGGTTATATATGACCTCTTACATGTGTTGTCAATATATGTAATTCAGTTGGTATAGTTAGCATTCTCCATCCACTTGAATTATATAAACCATATGATCAATAGCTCTTGAAGGCCTTATTTTGTCTAGATATGTTCAAATTTCCTTTTGTGAATGAATGAGTGTGACTTGTTCATCTTTGATCCATATTTAAAATACATCTTTAATCATTTTGATTAAGTTACCAAGATTACTCAACCTACATACTTGAGTGACTTTTGGAGTGATAATTCTTTCTACCACACATATTAACTTGTTCATTTCCTGAATTAAAATAATATTCTTCATCACAACCTTCAAGAAAAACTGGACAAGTATTTTTTGCATGAAATTCACCACAAGGCCTTCAACAAGGTATGGCTTGATAATCTACCAAGTTGGTGTACTCAAAAGGATTAAGTGGCCTTTGATCATGTGGAGGGGGTCTCTTTGGCCACTTATCATTTGGATTATGATGAGATCTATTAGGTTGTGCCCTCTCCATAGTGATCAATCTATTTTTTAAATCATTAATTTGATTGGCATGGTTCACTTCCATTTTTTTGATCAATTGATTCAACTCCTTAGTTCCATCACTAAAAGACTCTTAACCCTCTAATTTCTTCTTCCTTTCCTTGAAATTCCTGGAAGAAGAACCTCTAGAAAAGCCAAGAATATTTGACTTCCTAGCATCCTGCATGTTTTTATCAATCCTCACTGCAAAAGCTTGTGCATCCTTAATAGTTTGAGGATCATTATCCCTTAGTTGATATCTCATTTATCCCTTAAAGTATTCCATCTAATAAGTCAAAATTGCAGTATATGAAGGCTTAATTGTTGTAGGGAGACTTTTCACCAAGTCATTAAATCTTTTGTTAAATTCATCCAACTTGGAAAATTTTCCTTTTCTAACTTGAGCTAAGGGTAACTAGTAAAAATTTGTTTTCTTTTTAAACACCCCACCTTTCTCTAACATCTTGGAAAATTTCAGCTAGGGTGCTAAACTTGTTGGTATCTTGTTCTGAAAACCATTCGGTAACATCCCCTTCTAAATAATATACAAACAAAGTCATATTTACGTCCTCTTCATCATTCCCACGACAACACTTCAATATACACAAATCAAAATTCAAAATGTGAGCATGGGCACTAACAACATTGTTTCCCTGAAAACAAGGCAACTTCTCAATGGATTTGTCAGGAATTGTGTGAGGAGAACCTTGAATTGGTGCAAAATGCAAAAACCTTAGTAAATAAATCATGACTAGATTAGTATTAGTTGTTGTATTATTAACAAATGGTTGATTATTTTGTTCAAACAAGAATTGGATATCAGATATTTCTTCTTCTCCAAGACTTTCAAGTGGCATATGAGGAGCAAGGAGATTTAGTCTCCTCCTATAAACCTATTCAGTCTCAAGAAAAGAGTAAATAAATCTGTGTAAAGTTCTCCTAGTAGTATGCTTCAAATATTTTTCCAATGGAGTCACCACTTGGAGAGTAAGTAAACAATGAGAAACCAACCCAAGTTAAAAAAATTTAGTGCAAAAATTTATTACTTAGTTTTAAAAGAATAAATTAGTTAAGTTGTTTAGAGCAAGGATAAACAACTTATCCATGGTAGTGGCGCCAAAGATTTTTTCATCCTTATACACACCTACAAAAGTGGAAAAGTCTCAATCCACGTGTTGTGTCCTTGGAGGCACAATGACAGAGACTTAGTGGCATTGTTGAAAGCAATTGAGGACTAGAGACTTAGTTGTTGAAGTTGAAAGAACAAAAGAAGGCTTAAAGAACCTATCCATGCATGAGAGAAGAGAACCTACCCTAGAATTAGTAAGAGAAGAGATAGTGCATGTGAAACTTTTGAGAGAACATCAACAATGCGAAGTTACTATGCTAAGAGAAGATACGAATACAAATGGAAAGAGGAATCCAAAAACTCAGATCACAAGGCAGAAGGCCAAAAAGATTAGTAAGAAGAAAGAAAAGTTAGAAATACTGAAGGAGGTTTCACTAAAGACTTTGAAGGAAGCAGGCTTGTAGAAATTGAACATCGTTGGAATAGCAGAACAACGCAAAATGGCACTTCGCCACGACGAAGCTATATGACCATTGGAGGCATCCCGACCATTAGAATGATAATATGGAATAGTTAGAAACACATTTATTTCATAAAAGAAAACCATGAGACCATTGAGACCATGCCATAATGGATGGAATCGTATTGATTAAGACATTTTGACCCATTGAAGGAATCCATTACGATGTTGTTTATTTAATACGTCGCATGTTACACCATGACCACTTTTTGAAAATTGAGATTATCCGAGATAAAAGAGAACTGATTGCTATCGCATTTTTCTTTTGAGACCTTGCCACCTGTTTTTCTTACCTTGAGTGTCTGTTCGCCTACCCGAGTGATTTGATTACGAGCATGTATGTCGGGAAAACGTAGCGCAATAGAGAAGACTATGGAGGATATCCTAATATACCTTATGGATGAGAAAGTTATGTTTGTAGGAGTACAAGCCTCATCGACGTGAGGATTGCAAGCATCCCCCTCGACTGGACGTTGATCTGGGCCATCCTGAACTGCAACAAAGAAGAGAAGCAAGCACCGCGATGACCTGGCAAACATGAAGATGATCCCATCGGTCTTTCTCGACTACATCCCACCTCTGGCTGGCACGATTAGTCATGACAACGTCCCGCGTGACTTCAAGTACACACTCAGCACTATATACCTCCCGAAGGGGATATGCATATTCTGACCGTAGCTAGGACTGATCCCTGATATTAAGATCAATGATTTAAACCTCAGCGACATAAATAATTATGTGATGCTCGCACCACATCGCTACCTGATGAAGACAATTGGGAAGAAGCTGAAGATAGTTCCCCAGTTGTGGATCAAGGAGATTGTGAGGCCCACGATCCTAAATGTGATGAATATAACCCACTTCGGCAGACATTAGAAGGTTAACGCGTGCATTAAAATCCTCATGTCGTGCTACCATGGAGGTTATATTTGGTTAGAAAAGCGCGTGATTGTGGATTCAACACTGATCCACATGATCATTGGATTGAGCGTGCAGGGACCAGACCCTCACCAGTTCTATCCAGGGAAGGTTGCAAATCGCTCCCTAGCGCAACGTATAAAGGAAACCTACGGTGATGTGGAAAAGGGAAAGAAAGGAAACAAGGTAGCCTCCATCAAAGATGGTAGAGTGCGCCTATCTTGTCAGTTGATCGTTGGCAAGCTCGTCAGGAAGAATCAACCAACACAAGTTATAGGGTTCATTGTCGATCTCACAGGGAAGTGCGTCGAGGTTATGTAAATGAATTGGGTGAGTTGCCTTGTCAATGAGTTGGAGAAGGACTGTCGCGAAGTGTAGGACCAAGGCTATAAATTCCACTTCAGCTGGTTACTCATTCTTATAACATTTCTCACTTGGGAGATGTCAAAGGGAGAAACATTCCCAAAAGTCGATCCATCAAAACCACTGGTCGCGAGGTTCACCACCTTGTGGTATACAAGCGATATGGAGAAGCAATGACAGTTGAATGTTGTCTTCCACACCTACTACCTACAACTCACACGTGCCATTGAATCCTTCCCCCAAATGATGTCGAATACAGTCGATAGGTTCAGGCCACACGCAAAGCTCCACGTAGACCGACACTTCATAGATATCACCACGCGCGGGGACAAAAACAAGGAGGAGTTGCATTCTTACAATAAATTGACTGAGAAAGATATGGAGGAGATAACCAAGGAATGGCTTGCAGAATTCCTTTTACCAGTTGGAGATGTAGAACTCTTCGACCCCGACCTCATCAGAAGTCTTGTGGTCACCAGGACTGAGTGTGATGGACTGAGAAACGCTAAGAAAAATAAAAAGAAGGAATAAGTTCAGGAGATAAACAACTCATCGAAGGAAACTACACCTGACTCACCTGGATGAGGAGAAGGTGATGAAGTAAACCAAGAAGAGGGAGGGGAAGAAGACAAGCAAGAAGTGGGAAAAGTGACACTATTGAAAGATCCCCTTACATAGGTCGAGACATCAAACAAAAGGAAGGTTTCTCCAAAGAAACCCTCAGCGCAAAATAAGTCACGAGCCAATAAGCCTCAGTCACAGAATGTGCTCAAAATCGATTATATTTACCTCATCATCGTATTTGTAGCATATGCTTCAAAGGATATCTTGCAGTGAAACGAATAAAAGAAGGAGACAATGTATGACAAAATCAAGGTAGAGATGAAGGGGGTACATCGAGCTCGATATTCGAGTCGCACAGTGTCTACTGCATCGTCATCATTAGAAGTTGTCGAATTGGGGGATGAGCCCACCCAACTGTGAAGGATAGCAGATGCTACAAAAGCTCACCTTCGTCGAGTACAGGAAGAAAAGGAGCAAGCCACAGAGGCCTTGAATCAAGAAAAGGAGGAATCCCTATAGAAAGTCGGGTTGCGCAACAAGAGAAAGATGACCTTAGAGAAAAGTTTGAATAAGATAGAGAGAATATCCAGAAAATGAAAGACTAGTTGCTCGTGGAGCAGATGAGGGTTAGAGAGGTAGTAACAAGAGAACTTTTCTCTATGTCAAGATTGGCTCAAATGGAAGAAGAGACAACTAAAAGGTAAGTGGGGAAGCTCTCTAAGGCTATTCAACAGCTTCAGGAAAGAGTAGCATAGTTAGAACTGCAAGCAGTGTCGAGCACTCCACAAGAAGTGTGAGAACAAAGGGAAGAAACTGCCAGGAGAGTAGTCGAAAGAATCAAGGTGTTTTCTTTAAAATGTAATAAACTTAGTAACCAAAGCACGCAAACCTATGAGCACCAGGTAGAAGACCCAGAGCTGAGGAGATTGGAGGCACAACTCTAGGAGGTGAAGCAGCAAGTGTCAACCATGCAAGCACAACTGAAGCGACTTACGACATTTGAGAAGATGAAGAGATCACAGGAGCAACGTGTAGTTCAACAGCATGTCACTTCTATCCAGAGTAGAGTGATGGAGGTGACACAGCGAATCTAGTCGGTGTAGGATGAAGCATGCACCCTCTTTGAAAAAATCGAGGGACAATGATAATAGCTGGAACATGTGTTTGCAGTAGTGGAACAACACTTGGAAGGGATTTTCATTGAGAAAGTCATTCAGGAGTTCATCGAGAAGGAGGCTCTAGCGAAGCAACAAGTCGAGGCAGATCGAGCTAAGTTTGAGGCCTTCGAAGTAGTCTTTCCCAGATCAAAGTGACTTGGGATGAGTCACATGTGAGTGTTGGGGGCCTGTTGGCCCTCGACCAAGTTTTGGGAGAACGTTGGTTGTATTTGACAATTTTTGGGACTTCGACAGATTGGTCGAAGATGGAGTGCCCAAGCAAAGCAGAGATCACGAGATCTCACCCTTTTTGCTGGATTTTTGGGTTTTAGTGCTTATGTAATAGGTATGGGATGTCGATCCATGGGTCTTACCCATGTTTAGGCCCCTTTTGTAAAGTATAAATAAGTATATAGGAATTGTAAGAAGTATTTCTCGTTAGCTATGTGCAAAGTCTAAGTGGTATTTGACATAGTGCACAAATATGTCAGGGCTTGTAGAGCTAAGTGCAATCATTTTGTAAGTGCTTTGTGCACAGAGTGTCTAAAGGCTCAGTGCTTGGATATAATTCAGGGAAGGAGGATCTAGCGATGTGTGTGCAGATCTCCTATCCTAGGCGGAGTTGGCTTCATGGATTGGTGCATGTAAGGAGATTGAAGAGACTAATAAAGAAGAGAAGAAGAGTTGGTGGGCGTAGCCCCACACTAGGGTGAACCACATATATCCTATGTCGATGTGCTTTGTGTTATGTTGTTTACATTTTTTATGTATGTAATTGATTAATCCATTGATTCTTAGTGCTCTATATATGAAGGAATGCTAGATCTACTCTGATGTTATGTGCTAATAGTTAGATATGCTTAGATCTTGAGTAATACTGCGTTGTTCTGTAACAAGGGTTTAACCTGCGATGTGGATAAGGGTTAAAAGACTAATGAATGTTAATTTCTAAGCGCCCTGTTAAGTATTGTGATCACATATATGTGTCCCATCTAGGTTGTAGACACTTGATTCCTGCAACCCCCCCTGCCTCTACCTCCGCTGAGGCTTCATCCGCTTCACAGGTGTTGCCGAAAGGGCTGGTAGTTAGGGTTTTGTTGGTGCATCGTTGAATTGTTGAACCCTGGGTCTTCCCCTGTGCCAACAACATGTCATGAATGATGAGTGTGCCATGTTCTTTGACACTTTGGGTTTCAGGAGTTTTGGATTTTGAAGCATGAATTTGTCTCGGAGTAGTATAGACCCAGAGTGATGTGGCACCTAACATCATATGATGCCATAGTTGTTGATGTGTCACAAAATGGGAGTGATACGTGTCACTCAAAAATGAGTGGATGACATGCCCAAAGGTTCCTAAACTCAATGCCATGGGTCAGCTCTCGATGGATGCTACATGTCTTTGATGGATGAATGCCACACATCTGAACTGAGAAGTGCTAAGTGTCTTCAGCATTTCGGCGTTCAGGACTTTATGTTTTCTATGAATTGAAAATTCCCGAAGTGGTATGGGCTCGGAGTGACATCATGACCTGATGTCATTTAGGCATTTCAACACTATAGCATTTCGACACTTCAGCGCTTCTCTCTTCTCATAAAGCTTTGTACAATTTTGAAATTCTGAATACACGAGAACCGTTAATATGAACTATACATGGGATCTGCACCGTTAAAAATTGAACCTGTCTATTTTCTTGTATTTCAAGCTCAAAATGTACTACTCTAAATGTTGTGTTTTTTCTCATGGTTGTTCCCTGTTCATACAACATACTTGATCGACCCGTCGTAAGATTAATTAATGGAAAACAAACCAAGTCATTGAACAAATGGGAAACTGAATTTACCAACTTTAAGAGGAAATATTTCCAGGAAGGTATGCAGAAAAGAGAGAGAGACAGGCCAGGGGTACAGACTTAGGTATTAACATGGAGGACATGACTATTTTGGATGATTAATCGAGTGAATGATTTAGGTGATGGGAACTTGACGGAAATGGTGAAAGGTTTTAAAATATGAGTGGAAAAATAGCACAAGGAAAATATGCCTTGGAAAAATTAATACAAATTATCATGTGATAACAACATCAACATCACATCAAGAACAAAATACACCAATATTTATGTGGAAAACCAGATGGGATAAAAACACATAAAACTTTATTATATATATCAAGAATTCATTCATAGGAAGTACCAACTTCTGAATTCTCTAGCTGCAACTGGAAGGAGGCTACAACCCGCTATTTGCAGGTTCTAACCTGAAGTAAGCTACAACTCCCTGAATTCTCTAGCTCCAACCACCTAGGTTCTCTGGATCCAAGTGGAAGGTGGCTATGGCCACCTCATTCTTAATATCCAACCTAAAGGAATATACATCTCCCAGTTTCTTCGACACCAACTTGAAGGATGCTAAAACCCCCTTTCCTTTCCTCGTCCTTCCACCATGAAATTTAAGTGTAGACCTATTGTCACTACCAAAATAATTGCCACTGTCACTGTCACTATCATTGTCACTTCCAATGTCACTGTCACTACCATTTCCACATAATCCTGTCTAACCTGTCAATGTCACATCAACATGTCCAACCTGTCATTGTCACATCAACAAAACCAAATCCACTTTCGTCTACATGAAACTCATGCTAAGATACGCAAGATCATATCTCAAACCATATGCTCAACATCACCAACACATGCCTCTACCAAGCATGTACCAATATCACCACATACTATCACAAGATATGTGTCTCAACCAAAAGCTATACCATGCATTAACCATGCGTAAACATGTACCTCAAATTGTACCATCAACCATGTACCATAACAAGTTCATTAAACATGCACATCAACCATGTACATCAACACATGTACTATACCATGTACCAAGCCAATAAACCAAGAAATGTACCAGAAATGTATCTCAACAAGTACACCTCAACCATCATGTACCATGCATCTAATGATTTCCCTCAATTCATGTACCAAAGCCCACAAATTGTTTTATCAATCATTCTCCTCAATATCACCAATATGCAACCTCGTTTTTCTACGCCGAATCCGCATGCACGAAGAGAAGTTGGCAGGACAAAAATTTTGAACTATTTCACTCAATGTGGGATGAAATCCTACTCTACGAAGGTGAGAATAGGTTAGTTTTAACCCCTGAAAACACAAATGAGTGAGAAATAAAATGTTAATAACTTGATTGGGGAGGATTTTGATCCAACTCCCCAGTATGGTCGCCAATCAGTTGGGTTCTTTTTATCACTTGGGTGTGCAAAAAGAGGTCCCTTAACTATCTAGTTAGGCTAGCAAGACAACACATCAATTTGTTAGTTCATCAGTGGCTCAACTAAGTAGAAAAAAATAAATGAGAAACAAGAAAATAAAACTAAACTAAGAATGCAACAACTAAAATAGATGCAAGAAAGAGACACAAGGAATATCTACCAAATGAGATTGATCTTCAAATTGGTAACACCTTGGAGAAGTATGGGAACTTATGAATCCCCTCTTCCTCCTTGGGAAGGCTATTGAGTCCCCAAATACAAATATTTCTCTTTTCTAACAATGTATGGAAATGAAAATACAATGGTTAATTGTTGAAATTATCAAGAGGAGAGATGTGCAACACTTTCTATGAATTCTTAGAGAATTCTAGGAGAAAGATGGATATACTCAAATTTCTTCTTATTGTTTGCATACAGTCACCCTTTATTTATAGGAGGATGGAAAGTTTTTTCTAAACTAGTTTCAAATGTGAATGGGAGGTCTTTGGAGGTACCTCCCATCTCTTTAAGTGATGCCAAGGTGGAATTTTGGGGTGATTTTGGGTATGGGGGAGATCCACTCCATCCCGTAAGTGGTTGAGGCTCGACCAAAATCATTAATGTGTCGTTTTTTCATTCGTATGGGTTTTCCATCTGTCAGTCATGTGGTCTGCAAACTGTGCACATTGTACCTTGTGTTAGACCACGCAGATGTTCTCACAATGAAAGTGTTGAATACACGTGGAAATTCAAAACCACTTTTGTATAGTTTTGTGATTATCTTTCCAAACTCAGTGTAATCCTTCCACAATTAGTGGTAGTATGTTGTGCTTGTGTTGAAAGTTTTCTTCATCCATTGTCTGTGTTTGTGGTGAGAATTGTTTCCATAATAAAACTCATAACACAATATACCAATCCTTAAATATGCACCATAACATGTAACCAAACCAGTTACCAAGATATACAATAATTATTCCAATCAATGTATCATAACATCACCAAGAGGTATCATACCATTGTGTATCATCAACATTTACCATACCATAACCAAGCATGTAACTCTTAAGACTTACCTTTCATCCCGTAGTTGATATAATACTTTGTAACACTAACCTGTAACTTCTTCCACAATCCTAAGAAACCTAGAACCATCCTCCTACTCACTTTTGTCTTGTCCTCACGACACAAAGACCTTTTGTCACGCAACTCATCACGTGACGATATCTAGGAAACCCATGTGGATATCTCTCGAGAAACTTAGTGTCTAACCCACAGGGATGTTAGAATATGATGGATGTGCTTGTTTAACCATAGACAATATCACTATTGTCACCCAACCATAGGCCGAAGCCACCCCCGAGCACCTTAACTTGGACAGAGAATCATTTTGGAAGTAAACCCTAGGCTAGATAGCCAAAAAAAGGTGGCACATCTCTCTCCAAGGATAGCGCATCAAACAAGAGTAATAAGAGTTGATAAGAGAGTCCAAACCATAGAGAAGAGAGAGTTCAAGCCAAAACCAAAATCTTCTAGCTGCAGTAACTGCAAAACAACTCTCCTCCAAGCTTGGGCACAAACTGGCCAACTGTAGTGCACACAAGAGTTGCTTATGCAGTTCTGAGAATGGTTACCAGAATGAAGAATGTCCTCCTATATTTATACTAAAACTGGCAAACTGCTTGGGCCGACTTCTCATTCTGGGTGCCTGTTTGCTTAGTATATAATATTTCCTTTAGCCGACTTCTTCTCTTAGAGGCTAATAAACTAATACAAATTATCCTTTTGGCCCAACTTTTCTTCTAGGGTTATTATCCAACTAATTAGGGTTTCTTCTTGCCTCCCAGAATATTCTATTCTTGTCATGTTTACACGTGGAGGTAAATACCTCCCGCAGCTACCATAATATCAACACTCCCTCCTAGATAGGGAGGTATTGAGGGTAATGATTTTGAGCACAAACATACCATTCACTCGGTAGCATCAACATAGTCGTATAGACTATCTCATGATTAGATCATGAGCAACATAATCACTATAAGTGTCATCAAATTGCATCATCTCTCGAAACCATACTCCATCTAAGTAATTAGACATGATGTTGGATAAGTCACTCACTCTACAAAGTGACACAAGAGCCATTCTTCTAATTCAGATATATGTGCTAGAAGAATAAATGTCCTGGACCATTTTTTGTCTGGGAATTTCTGTCCATTGATCATACATCTAGTTGATAATAATTTCCAACACTAACGATAGTCTTCAAGGCAATCAGAACAATTTCATTCAATAGAACACAAATGTGTTTATCCATAGTAGTACACAACTACAATACAGTGGTACACTACCACACCAAGTAGCACACAGATACTTGATCAATGGCGTATAGTCACAATCAGTGGAACAAATCCACCACAATAGCATACATCTACTGTCCAGAGACATATAGTCTCCATAAAAATCATCTGATATCAACCTGCACATAAAACATTGTTATAATATAAATTGAATCATCTGGACCATTCTTCCACTCACATCTGTGAGGTCTGAAAGAGCATCTTCCCTCATAAGGTAAAGCATCAATGATGATCTATCTGGAATATTCTTCTCAAGCAAGGAAGAATAATTGTCTTGATTTCTGAGCTTGGACCATTCACCTGTCTGGGCCATTCCTCCGACACTAAATAAAGTGCAACCTCGAGAGAATGAGTCTACCCTAAGGAATGCTCGTTGTTGCACCCTTTTAGTCACCTTGGTGAGAAAATAAGAGGTGCTTGCATGCCTAGTTGGGTCTTGCTGAGCATGACAGCTGTAGAGGAAAGAGTTAGAGAAAGAAAAACAAAACTATAAGCAAGAATTAAACTAATAGAAACAAAAATCACAAGCATAGGGACATAGAGATAACAAACACAAAAAGACCCATGTCACCAATGTTTTTAGGCTGATCTATTGATGAAATCAAAGCACCAGGAAGAAAGGGGACTATGAGTCCCTTCTTCCTTCAAGGGAAGGCTCTTGGACCCTCACAAGCTTGCTCTCCTTACAACAAGAAGTGTTCCAATCACCATAAGGCAGGGAGATACCCGTGAAGGGTTGAAGGCCGAGGTCCGGTTGTTCTGTGAGTCCCCCCTTGAGGCACCCACCTCTTGGACGGGATCCAGCCCG